>VDFB02382940.1:0-11003 GCA_007258455.2 Sequoia sempervirens
TATCAAGAAGCTCCTTGAGAGCAGACTCAAGAGATTGACCCAATGTGGTAAAATTTTGTCGATTTGAAAAGAATGAAGGTCTAGACGGATTTGATGTTTGGGTATTGCCAAGATTGTTATTGAAATTACCACGATTATCCTTGGTGTTTTGATTGGTCATGCTTTCTTGCTTGGAGTTTTTTCCTTGTTGATTGTTGCTTCCTTGTTGGTTGGTATTTGCTTGTTGATTGTTTCGTGGAGCACTTGATAGATTAAAGATAGATGGTCTTGTTCGTAGATTATTTGCATCCACTATACCATCATTGACAACATTTTTATTTATGTTCCAAAACCTTGTTTTATCATTGTTTTTTTGGTTGGATGTACTTGGATTATCAAGTTTTATCACTCGTTTAACCAAGGCCCCTTCAATGGTGATTGTGTTTTCAATCAATTTTTCAAAGTTATGAGGACAATGAAGGTTAAGCCTATAGCTTAATTCTTGATCTAGGCTATTGATGAAGATATCCATCTTTTCCTTTTCAGGAATAGGACGGGAATATCGTGCAAACAACCTTCTCCACCTTTGCAAAAACGTAGAGAAGGATTCTCCTACTTTTGTTTCACTTTACAAAGATCAAGCATTGTTATCTGATGTTGGATGTTGTAGGAGTATTGTGATATAAACTGATTTATTAACTCCTCAAAGGTTTTGATGGGGGGAGTGATCTTGGAAAGCCACTCCATGGATTGTGCACCTAGACTTCGTGGAAATAATCGCATTAAGTAGGTATCGTCATAGGCGAATTCTAGACTCATATTTCAGAAATCCCTCACATGTTCAATGGGATTAGTTTTTCCATTGTATCTATCAAATTTAGGAATTTCACAATGTTTTGGAAAAGGGATCATTTGAAGACTCCTATTGAATGGATAAGGAGATATGTCTTCCAAAACATACTTATTTGTTGTGCCCCCTTGCATCTCCTTTATTTTCCCTTGTAATTCTTTTATCTGTTGAGTAAGGGCACTAAAGTCAGTAGGAGGAGTTTCAGGATTCTGTTTAATCCCTTCTATATCAAAATTGTGAGGTAACTTAGCTCCTTGATTAGCTAATGAAAGAAAATATCTTTCTTTGTTTCGTTCTAAAATCCTTTCCATAAGAGTATGGAATTGGGGATCTTGCTTTGCTTCTTGAAGCTTTTCTTCTGTTAATTCGTCAACATTAAATGTATCCTCTTCTTTCTCAGTATGGTCACCCATTTTGCTTGTAGTGGTTTCTCCTTCATCTTTTTCCATGTGTTTTTGAGATCTCGTGAAGACATGCATAAGTTTTGTTCCAAATTCTACTCACTTACGATCAAAATAATGAAGTAGTGCAACTTGTGATGGATATAAAAGTTAGGATAGAATGAAAATTCTATGACTTGAAAGATTTCTAACCTTTAGCTTGTGTTGTTCCCTAATTGAAAGGATGAAAATCCTGTTGGTGGGAATTTAAGCAAAAGATCAAGAAAAAGATGATTTTGCACTTTATGAAGTTTTGATCATAGCTTTGTAAAAGGATGGATTTTGTGATGAATGCCTATGTGATTGAGTTCTCTATTGCAGAATTTGATTTGGACGAGTAGAATATTCAATTGCAGGTTGGGGAATATAACAAAAACGAATACGTTGACTATGGTTATGCTTTTGAGAAAGGGCTCTTCTTTGAAAGAAAGCTTGTGAGTACAAAGGTTCTATAGCATAATCATCAGTAAAACCTCTAACACAATCATGATATTGATGAAGAAAGGTTCTATACTTGAGTAAAACTTTTCGGCTTTGATACAAGAATCGTCTTTTTTTCAATAGTTTCTTGTAGCTAAGGGGTTTCTTTGGATTTTTGATTCTTTTGAGAACAGACTTCTTAACAAAGGTTGTGGATTTCCAATCTCTTAACATGAGAGTAATCAATGTGATTGTGAATTTTGGATGATCTTTTCAAAATTAATATATTGAAAACACATCAAACAAATTTGTAGAATAGTTGTTTTAAGTACTATGCTAAACATCAAGTGTATGATCAAAATGTTTTTCAAAAGTTGTTTTAACAGGATTTACACATGATAAGCACTTCAAACAGACTCACTCTTAGTTCACAAGTAGGTCATCATAGTAATCAACAACCCACATCTTAAAACTACATCAACTCACACAGCCATGTCACCCCCGAAAGGGTGCCCGTGTTTTTGTCTTTTCCAGGTGCGTATTCAGAGTGACGGAAGTGGATACCGGATCCCCTGAGCAAACAATCCTTGGCAGTTAAATGGTGAGTATCTTGGGGGTAGATTCTTCCCTCCCCTGCACTGTGATTATTATGACGTTCAGAAACTGACTTCGGTTGGATACTACACTAAGTTCATAGTAAGGGTTTCCGTTCGGTGCGGCAAATGATAGACTCCCTCGAGAGACCTCCCTACCTTTAGAACAAAGGCTTTGGGGATGGTTATCAATGCACACTACCGTCAAAAGAGGGTTTCCCCAATTTTGCTTTAAATTTTAGAGTGGGGTGGAATAGCCTGGCTTTGGCTTGAACCCACTTGAGTCATTCCTCTTGGGTGAGTACTTTTTCCCACAAGAGCAGGCTCTCTAAAAGGTTTTAACAAAGCTGGAAATTGCATAAAGGGAAATAGATGAGTTTGGAATTTTGATCACCCAGTTAAGGGGAGAGCATAGGCCTATCACCGTTTAAGCAAAGCAAACAAAGATTCAGTTTTAACCCCAAAATAAAAATTTGCTATGCTAGCTGAAGATTTTGCTTCACAAAAACATGAAATTCTTTTTAGCCCAAAATTAAAAGTGAAGTGACTATCCTAGGATTGCTTGATTTTAATTTACGTGACTACCCTAGGATTGCTTCATTTTAATTCAAAGTTATTAGCTGTCCGCGGTTGCGTCGGATTCAGTCAAGCTGTATTCAAATTACAATTTATAGTTTGCAGGTTTTTCAAAAATGCGCTATAACAGACATCATGGGCGCTGCAGAATTCTTCATAGTGCCGAATGCTTCATGGGTGTTGTGGGATGCTTCTGAATCTTCTGGGATTCTGGCCATTGAGTTCTTTAAAGAGTATTGCGAGGATGCTGAGGCGTTGTAGGATGCTTCAGTGAGGCGGGTATGAATATTACTAAAGCATGTTTCTTGTGCTAATCCAGCTGTTTTTTAGCAGTAACTTGTCATGAAAATCTGCAATAAAATGTTAGAATTGGGGCAAGAGCCCCACGGTGGGTGCCAAAAATGTGTATGTTAAATATGTATGATCAAAATGAAATAAAAAAAACACAAATAATGGAACTTTAAACTGAAGAAAAGCAAGTAATTTGAATTTAAATAAACAAACGAAGCTTCTTGAGCCTCATCTTCCTCTATCTCGGAAGTTTTTTTAAAGCTGCTACTCTAGGATTATATAAACAAGGCTTCTCAAAATGGCAATCTGCAGAATGAGTATGCAAAGTGATAGAGCTTATCTATCCTATATGTTGGTGAAGTGAAAATACTGACACAGATATGCACAGGGGCTGTAGATTATGCACAGGGGCTGTGATTTGTGGATGCTATGATATGAAGTGGATATGCCATGATATGCTATGATTCTACACTATGCTTATGATACTAAAAGGCTGTAAATACTATGAAGACTATGCTATTGCAATTTGGCTATAGTTTTTCTATTGAAAGCTTCCTTGTGATTGCAAAGACCTGGTAGTCCTTTTTATAGCTTTTTGCAGGAAAAATCCTGGCTGGCAAAGATCAATGGCTGTGAGATTGTCTGGTAAGTTTGAATGGTGAGAGATGAAGAGGTTGATAGGAAGATGGAGAATGTTGGGAGGTTGGAGAGGAAGATGGAAGCCTATCTTCAACCCATGGGAACAATCTTGCACAGGAACAGAGAAATTTATTTTTTCTATTTTGGCAGTTTGTTTCACGGTTGTTGAAGATAATCCCCAAATTTATTTAATTTCATTTATGTGAGTTTGATTTTTGATTTTAGAACTATAGAAGATTTAATTAAATATTTGAGATATTTAATTGTGTTCTTCAGAAAAGTGTTAAATATTTGGAATATTTAATTGTGAGATGAATATTAGAAGAGATATATGTTAAAGAGAAATATTTAATCTTTATTTTGAATAAAATATCAAGTAAGATTAAATGATAATTAATATAAATAAATGTAATGTTTATTTTTAATTAATTAAAATGAATAAGAAAAGATGATTAAATATTATTTATTTAATGAAATGAAGAATGAACAATATAAATAGATTATTTAAATTTATTTTATCTGTGATTAATTCAAAGTTTTAATTAAATATTAAAATATTTATTACTTACGAACTATTGTGATGTGACCATTTTTTAGGTGTATACCTGCAATGCTAAATATGCTGTTTTTTTAAATATAAAAATACCCTTTTGTAGGTCCATACATGTAGTTTTTAAAAATATATTTATTTTAATAGTTTAATTATTATTTATATTTTATTATTTATTTTTACTAAAAGTAGGTTAACAACAAAAAATATTAGGTTGATTACCATGCCAAGGAAAAATACTAAAAATTATTAAAAAAAATAGAAAAAAATATGATGCTCTAGATAAAAGAATCTATTTCAAGATGTTATATTTTTTTTTCCTTTTTAGATAAATATTTAATATGAAAGTTGGCGTTCGATGGAAACAGTTGTTTTTTTATTCACGCACATTTAATATTTATTTTAAAATATATATTTATCAAAATTGGAAAAAAATATATCCATGCACTAAAGTTCAAGTTATAAATACACACAAAAAATTTGAAAGAAAAAAAAAATTACTATAAAAAGTTTGATGTCTCACACAACTTCATTTTTCAGCATTTTATCAACAACTAAATTATAGCGTTAATTTATTAAAAAATAGTATAAAATAATTTTTTAATTTTTTTTTTAAATACAAACATAAAATATACTAAAAAATATATATTTTACTAGTTTACAGATCATTTCAAAATTCAAAACATATATGCCACTTTTTAGTGATTCAAGTTTAAAAGTTGGATCAGCGTTGGTCATTTCCTTTATAAAGTGTGACACAACTTTGTGCTTTTATCCATATACTACTGAATCCTCTAATAAAGTTTCTATAAAAACTTGCTAATCCATGAAATGATCTCATCTTTGTTACACTTCTATGTATTGGCCATTCTAAAATAGCTTTCACCTTTTCTAAGTCCATCTTGATGCCTTCCCCTGATAAAACAAAGCCCAAATATACCAATTCCCTCTTCACAAAGCTGCACTTTTTGAGGTTAATCAACAAATTTCCATCTTTAAGCTTCTCAAAAACAAGTCTAACATGCATAAAATGTTCTTCTAGAGTCTCACTAAAGATTAAAATGTCATCAAGGTAAAAACTCACAAATTCACCCAAGAAATCATTCAATATCTCATTCATCAATCTCATAAATGTACTAGGTGCATTGGCTAGCCAAAATGGCATGACCAGTGACTCATCCAAACCTTCCCTTGTTTTGAATTCCATCTTCGATTCATCTCATTCTTTGATTCAAATTTAATGGTATTCACTCTTCAAATCAATTCTGGTGAAGTACCTCGCTCCACTTTTAAGCAATCCATGATATCATCCATCCTAGGTAATGGAAATATATGTTTGATGGTAATATTGTTTATGGCTCTTGAATATATGCACATTCTCCATTCTTCTCCTTTATTTTCCACCAAAATAACATGCACACATGGACTTAAACTTTCTCTGATCAAACCCTTCCTCAATAAATCTGCAACTTGTCTATTGAGCTCTTCACTCCTTGTAGGTGACATTCTATGGGCTGCCTTGTTTGGAAAACTTTCCCCTGGAATCACATCAATTTGATGATTGATCTTCCTCACTGGTAGAATTCCTTCTAGCACATTATCTAAAACAATACCTTTAAACTCTTGCGATAAATTTGCAATATCCATAGGAACATCTTCCACATTTTCATAGTTAGTTTTAGGAATCAAAGCAAAAAAAAATTTCTCATGTCTCATACCATCTAGTAATTTCCTTGCATCCACTAAAAATTCTCTTGCATTACCACAAACTTGAACCAAATATTCTTTCAAAGGTTTCAACTTATGTTTCACTCCATCTTTAGTTATTTTATATGTATTAGCACAACCATCGTGCATTGCCTTCCTATCATACTGCCAAGGCCTTCCTAATAAATGTGGAGATATGCATAGACAACCTTCAAATTTCCATGAACATAACTTATGATTCACACAACCATATTTGAAAATGTGGATATATGCATAGCCAACCTTTCTACTTTTGAAAACATCCTTATAGAATCAAAACATATTTGAATCTATCACTCTCAAGACAACCTTTCTGGTAACCCAAAAGACTTGAAACTTGTATCACACATGCCTTGACACAACTTGAAGCTAACCTCCAAATTGCAGGAGTAAAATATCATCAACAAAGAAATTTAGAGCATTTCTCAAAGACTCTCGTAACCAACCAACCAAACTGCAATAGACTCTAATGAAATTTTGACATCAATGACAACCAAGCTGCAATAGTTTCTATTGGTAAGTTTACAAGAAGTTTAAAAATTAAGTTTGTGGTTTCAAGTTTTCACGTATTGAATCAAATCCCCTTTAAGATCCCAAGTATTTAATTAAATCCAAAGTATATATCTTAGTCTCTAAAAGAAGTTGGCATGCGTCTTTGACATGTTGCAACTTATAGTTACCATTACTAATCATTAGTCAAAAATATTTATTTTATTTTATTTAGATTGTTAGATCTAGTAGAATACTATAGTACTAATAATAAGTTGGCATGAGTCTTTGACATGTGGAATCTTACTATTACTAATCATTGATCAAGAATATTTTTTATTTATTTGGTTTGTAAGATATGGTAGGTCACTACAATACTACTAATGAGCTTATCCATTTTAATATATTATCACGCCAATGTGTGAGACTTAGATGTTGACCTTCTAAGGCTACTCTATAAAAGTGTAGTATTTTTCTATAACTAGTACCAAAATATTATCACAAGAATTTGGTAGTTTCCAAAAAAAGACTACAATTACAAATAAAGTTAAATTTAAAAATAATAATAAAAATTTAGATTCTAAAATGGAACATTAATAGAAAATAATGATATGTTAATTTGCTAATCTTAAATGGAAAAACATGTATCATTGATAGAAAAATAAATATTATCAATGACAATTTGAAAAATGGAATAAACTATAAATACCTATTAAATTTCTTCCAATTTCAAAATAATCTTCTAATTATGAGAGCCATATTGATCCTAGTCTTAATTTTCTTCTGTCTGCATACTTCCACTTAACTTGATCTTATCAATTCCACTAGATGTGGTAATGTTCATTGCATTGGATGTGCTAGTATTGTTTGAAGTGTTGCACAAAACTCTTCTTTCACATTATTAAAATTGAGAAACAAGCAAAGGAGAGCACAAGGTTCAAACACACAAATTAGTCATTCATCTTCAACACACACATCATTACATTCCAAGGATTTATAAATCCTTTCTTCCTTCTAACTACCTGTTATCAATAAGATTTGCACCCTGCTGAAACTGAAAGTTCAACAATCTATTGACACATGGAAATGTTCTCGAGTTGTGGGTAACTCTTTGTGAGAACGAATCTCCAGAGTGAGCTGGTTCTCCGAATGATGATCCTATTCTAAATTATTTTCAAGTAAAGAGTTAGAAGGATGAATTGGATTTAAAACTTAAGACTAAAACTCTATCACCTAAAATTATTGACCAACTTCAAGAGGATTCTGATAATAACTCACTCTCACCATCCCTTTAAAACTTGATTCTCACAATCTCACAACACATATAATCCAAAAATGATTTTTGCAAAGGTTTGAAATAAACACAAGGCACAACCTGAATTAGCATGCAACACCTGCAAATCACCTAACAACAGTAAGACAAGAAAAGGATTCAACATATTTGAATCACAAGACAAATCAAATTACTATTGCAAATCATGAACAAGAACTGAGAAAGGAAAACTCTGCTATTTTATTGAATGAAGGAGTGAAACTCTCAAAATCTGAGCACAAATAAGTTTACAAGCTCAAAAATGTGTAAGAGCAAGAAACTACCATCTGAACTCCGAAGAAAAACTAAGTTTTCTTCAAGATATATCTCCCCAAAACCCTAATACGAGCTCAAAAAGAAAAGCTCAAGAAAAGGTATCAAAACTGCCCAATAAGCTTGCACAAAAGTGGAAAAAACACACTTTTTGCATGCACATAATTGTTAGACCTCTAAAAATAGGCCAAATATGCTTTGAAAGCAAATAAAACACTTATCTCTCCAGCAGGAATCTCAAATCTGGCCAAGGAAATATCTCTCACAAATCTGCTAAAAATAGCAAAGAGATAAAACAACTTGTTTTATCCTTGCTTTACATAGCTTGCAAATCTTAATATACTCTCACAATCTGATCTATTTTTTGTAACGAAAGATTTTGGAAATCTTTTGCAAAACAATAATAATCTTATCTCCCTAATTACAATATCTGATTTTTCTTATAAAAAATCATAAAAATAATTCAAACTCTCTATTACATATTTAATTGTTTTTCTTTAAAAAACAATTTAAAAAATAAAGTGCCTAAAATATGAAATTTAATCTAAGGCATATCTCTCTCCAAGATTTAATTGATTTTCTTGAAAATCAATTACAAAAAATAACTAAGGCTCTCATTCATATTTTAATTGATCTTCTCAAAATCAATTAAGAAACCTAAGGCATTGGACATTCTTCATTCTCCACTAAGGCAAAGGCATAAATGTTAATATTCAAATCACAAGCCCTAGATACTTAACTAAAACCTAAAATTATTGAAGCCAAGACTTACAAAGTCTTATGAATTTTCCTAAAGCTCGACCTAGGCATATGCAAATAAATGAAGACTTAAACAAAGTCAACCTAGGGCATGTCAGAATTCGGACCCTCATGGTATTAAGCTTCATATTTTAACTTAAAAATGCAAAAAAAGGACCCTAAGTTCGAATTAAAGCAAGTAGAACAAAGACAAAGGGGAAACCCTAATCCTCTATCATTTCACACTTTTCAACTTTGAAAGTTTGGGTCTTCCCGGGAAGAGATACCGCCGCCATGAAAGCTTGGCTTTGCAGCTTGGGAATGCCTTGGAAGCTTTAGATTTTAACTTCAAATGGTCTATTCTTCACTATTATTCATGGTAAGTTGTCTTCATAGTATTTTGTGGCTTTTCCCATCGTTTTGAAGGGCAAGAATGACCTTCTAAGGCCGCGACCTATGCATATATTATCTCTGATTTTTTCTTGTATTTCATTTCTCTGTGCTTGCCTTGTCTCTTGTTGGCCGCCATGGGAAAGCTTGACCCTTATTCTTGAGAGCTCTTAAGAGCTTCGCCACGGCTTCTCTATTCTTCTACGGGCATCACAAAGTAAGCTTCACTCTCTTTATTATTCTTTCTGGTCGAACCAAAGCTTTAGAAGCTTATATGCAAAGAAATAATTTTTGTTTCTTTACAAACGAAATGCAGACCAAGTACTGGCCACACCATGAATATGTGATTATGGGTTTCTTCTATGAATTTCTCACTATACCTCACATCCTTTATCTTTAGATTTTGATTTCAATACAACAAACTCAAAATGGTTTCCATACTTTTAGTGGTTTTGTAACTGAGAACTGCTCCTCCATTTGGCTGCACCATGAAAGCACAAATGGTTCTTGTAATCTGCATTTTGATGTAAAACCCTTACATGGGTGACTTTTGATTTTGAAAGGAAACCTTTATTTGTCTTCCTGTTGAAAACCCCATGTGGGTTTAGCTGAAAATTGTAAGAACTTCATTATGATAAGAAACCCTACTATGGGTATTTAGGAAAATGGAAAAACTCTTTGTCTCTGGAATAAAGTTACTCATCTTTGCATTTGAATTCAAATCCTCCTATGGATATCCTTTATTTGAAGCACAAAACTATATCTTTGTCAAAAACCCAATGTGGGTATACATTATTTTGAATAAATCTGCATTTTAATAAAAAAATGCTCATATGGGTATTCTGGAAACCATAATAAGTTTGTATTTGAATTTAAACCCATCATGTGGGTTTTTCCATTTTCTGAAAGAAATTGCTTACTCTTTTATTCTTGATTAAAATCAACATGGTATTTGGTAATAATGGAAAAACCAATTGAAACTTGAACATTTCCTCACATTGATAGTTTTGGAAACCCTATAAAACTTGTGTAAAAATAGCTTTGAAAGCCAGAAAAGATTCCACATATTTGCATTCTTTGTCTAGTTGTAGCTGCAATAAAATTGAAAACTTTACCTATTCTGAGGGCTAACTCCATGCCTTTGAAAAACATCATTTGGCTTTCAGCCACTATAATACCATTCTTGATCATATTTGATGCATTCCCCATTCATTTGATGTACTTCAGCTTTTGTGTTTCAGAGTAACACTCACAGGAATAACAAATTTTAAGACAAACTATTAAAAATGTTTTGTATGCTTCTTCATAGTTCACACACTTCATAATGTTTTCACAAAACTGAACCTCTGCAAATACTTCCATGCTTTTATTGCTCATTAGTGCTTTATTGATAAGGCATTATGTATGCATGTTCACTATCATTGCTTAAAGATAGAATACTACTGTAATATCATGAAACAAGATGCATAACAACACCCATGACAGAAAAATGCAAACTGTACAACAATACCTGTGATTTTCAATTATGAAAATGATGTATTCCAGTTGAACTGATTGAGCTCATTTAAACCTATTGTTCACCTGTAGCTTTCAGGAAGCATACTTGATTGTTATGAGTGAACAGTTGGTTTAATAACTTGATGGATGAACTCTATTTTACTCTTTCAGTTGTATATTTCATTTCTTGATGAACATGATGATTGCACTCCTTCTCTCA
>VDFB02382941.1:0-14664 GCA_007258455.2 Sequoia sempervirens
ATAAACTGTAGAAAACTCATACTAACAAAAAAAAACATGTATTCTCTTCACTTTAAGATTACTTATGTATTCATATAATAAAAACATGTATACAATGAATCTAGAAATAATCTTAATATTACATCACATAAATTGTAGAAAACTCATACTAACAAATATACTAATATAGACATACCACTAAATAAAACACAATATAGACACAAATTTGACCATTATAAACATATTAGACAATACACTAAAGTTGGATTTTTCCTTTATTTGTCAAAGTAAAATAAACTGCAGTGAAAAGAATCGAAGTATTTATCTTTAATAGAAAACAAGAAACGAATCACTTATTTAAAATAATTTTGGCATTATTCTCCTTGCTTAGCTTTTACTAGAAAGGTATTCCTTAAAGCATGGATTTAAAGTGGGTTTGTTGAAAATGACGATAAATACCTACTGTCTTGTGACGGAGAATGATTAAAAAAAGTGGCATTTCACGCGATGCAGAGCACGGGGTTTTTCAATCAATACTCGAGAAGGAAAGGGTATTATATTTAATATTTAATAGATTAGATGCAATACAACTATAAAATCTTGATGTTTCACATGGCTTTGCTTTTGCCTTGTGATGTTATTGTTTATTCTTTCACTCACTTTATTGTTTATTGTTTATAATCTTTTAAACCTAAAAAATCTAACTTACTTTATCGTTGATTGTTTATGATCATTAAGATTTAAACTTAAAAAATCTTACTCACTTTATTATTTTTTGAATTTACTTAGTTACCTGATGACTTCTAGTTTAGTTCAAAACATTTTATATTGTTGATATAGCCATGGGATAGAGACCACTACCACTAGTAGTATATTAGGTATTTCTTGTATTATTTATGAGTTAATGATTGTGTGATTATGGATTAAGTGATATTAAAGAAGACATTTTCTTGTGTTTAGGCGGTTGCTAGCAATTTTGTGTAGTTATTTTCTAATTTCTTAAAGTGTATGCTTTTGTGGTTTATAAGGTCTAGTTATTGAAAATGTCGGAAATAGCAGATTTGTGAAGTTGGAAGAGGAAAACCAACTCATTCAAAAGTAGAACAAAGGATTGAAAAGGTTGGTCTAAATCTTACAAGAATAAAATGGTGAATTGTAAGGTTAGTTAGAGCAGTATGTGCATGGAAATGTGGAGTCAAAAGAGAGCTATTTTTTCTTAAAATCAACAAAAACTGATATTGGATGAGAAATTCAAGATATTTATATTTAAAATTTAAGATATGAGAAGACACAATTATTAGTGTTCAAAATTGAACTTTTAAAACATATATCTTAATTTAAATTGCCATATATTAAGAAGGTCAAAAAGGGGGAACACACAAAGTAGTTTTATTTTTGTAAAAATGGTATAAAATAGTGTTAGGCGTACTCCTTCTAAAATGTTGACTTTTTAAAAATATTTTACAAATCTCTCTAGTGGAAAGTTAATTAACATCACATAGCTTATGCTATATTTTTTAAGCTAATTTTTAATAAATGTGATTTGTTTACAAATTTGGAAAGTGGACAAGTGCAAATTAGAGCATGACACCCCCTTAATTTTGAGGAAACTAATTGAAAATCAATATTTTTTTAATATCTATAGAATGAAGTATAGAATGTAAAAATGTGATTTGTTTCAAATTTAGATGAGTGGATAAAAAATGTCACAAAAAATAATATGTATGTTTTTGGTAAAAAATGAAAGCACTAGAAAAATAAATTGAAGATCAAAACCTTAATGTATTTGAATTGTAAAAAAAAAAATATGGTTAGAAAAGTAAGAAAATGCTTAACATCATTATGACATTTTTTAGAATAATTTCTTAAAATGTATATACATAATTATGAAGAGCACACTTGATATTCGCTTGATATTCACTTCCAATGTAGACCCTTTAGATTAGATTGCCAAGGAAAAAAGATATAATTTTCAAAGAAAAGTACAATGCACACATGTTATGAAATGCTTATAAAACACATGTATTATAACACACTCATTTTGATGCACATAAAAAATAGAAGAATGATGTACAAAAAGGAGAAATCTATAATTTTGAATTCACATACTTTGTTCTTCCATGTGTTCTATATATTCTATGGCATAAAATTATAATTTCTATTATTTTGAAGAATTATAATTATTGTTTGACAAAGCTAACTATTTTTGTCTTATGTATTGCTACAGAGGATTATAATTACATATATTTTATTTGAATTTATTATTAACAACCATTATTTTTATTATTTTGAAAAATTTGAATAATTGTTTAACAAAAATAACTATATTTTTATCTTGCATTAGTATATGGGTGATCCCACAATAGTGGTTTACAATTTTTGGCCAAACTGGACACTGAAATTATTATTTTTAACTAAATCTTCACATTCGCGCTATAAACCATGAAAAATTTGAAGATAATGCAAACTAGAGTCTCATCACATTTTTTCTGTAGATTCTAAAAATATTTTTTTCAAAATTTTTGGAATCATTTTACACTTCTTTTTCCATCTCCCACGAAAACTGGTTTTTTTCAAAAAACAACATTTTAAAAAGTGACACAAACCGTATAACGCATAACTTTTTTTCCATGAAGGATAAAATTCTAATTCTTTCGAATTTAGATTCGTAACTCCGATATCTAGTGCTTCCACTTGGTTAGAAATTTTTATTGAATATTTTTTTTTTAATCAAGTTTGAAGTCAAACCAATTACAATTCAGACATAGCGCCGTATAATGCATAACTTTTTTTGTATATATCAAAATTCAATTTTTTTTTTTGGTTGGATCAAGGACTTCAATATCTGGTGCACTATATTTTTCAATTTTTTTGATAATCTGCTATTTTTCCACATGTGCAGAACAGAGACCTTCATTTTCGATGAAAAACCTATGTTTAATAAAACTAAAAAAAAAATACATAATAAAACCAAAACATATTAAGATTATATTCGTTGGATAGCTTGTTTCGAGGACTACCTGATTCCAATTGGGTTTGTGAAGATTCCTCCATTTTCATCATCAACCCGAGCTCCGAAGTGCAAAAATTCAAGGTTTTTTGGTGTCTTAGAGGAGGGATGAGGAATAAGGGGGGTTCGAAGAACCCCCAGGGGTTCGAGTGAACCCCTAGGGGTTCGCTCGAACCAGGGTTCATTCGAACCCCCCTTTTATAAGGGATTTTGTTTTCATTTTTGGCAGGAAAGCATTAAAAGGGTTCACCCGAACCCAGGTTCTAGCGAACCCCTAATGGGCTCGGTCGAACTAGTATGTTCGTACGAACCCCTAAAATCAATATTTTTGCCATGCATTCATTTTCTGTGAGTTTTCCTTCCTCACTTCAATTGTAAACCACTATTGTGGCTTCACCCATATAACATTCTAATTACTTGTTTTCATCTAAATTTAATTTTATCAATCATTTATTTTATTAGTTTAAAAAATTATGTAAAAAAAAAAAATTAAACTCTAAAATTGAAGGTATACCATTGTTGCCAAATCTCCAAGTATTCACTAGAGCCACAAAATATAAAAATTTAAAGAAATAATGATAATAAATAATTTAAAAATGTAATTAAGAAAATGAAACCTAAAGTTGAAGGTATGCCATATTTTTCATCTAAATTTGGTAAATTTGGTATTGTAGTATATCTTCAAATATTAATTGAATAAATAAATAATTATAATGCAATTTCAAATATAAATTAAGATGTTACAAAAATTCATCAACCTATTAAAAATATACAAAATTTATCAAATTATGATGAACAAAACTTATCCAGTGAATCAAGTTTTCCATTGAAATTATTGCCTTGAATTTTGCACGAAAAACTTTTTTTTGTCACAAGGGTATGTGCAGGATCATGATGGGTCAAAAAGTGGCGATATGATGGGTATGTGTAGGGTATGTGGCTAACGATTTTTTTTATACGCAAAATTAATGAAACAAAAATGGCTTTTAAAGGAGAATTTCAGCTTTCCACCAATATAAATTATGCTTTACTTTGAATTTAAAAATTATTATTATTCATTTTCTATTTAAATTATGACTAAAGCCCTAATTGATAGGCTAATTGAAAAACATTTATAGCTTTCAAACGGTATCATATTTTTTGAATTTGAAACATGTGTCACATTCTATGCTTCGCATATTATAAGATTAAAAAAAAAAAGAATTTCATGAAGTTTTGACCAAGTTAAGATGGTCAGACATACAAGTTTTTATATTTTTTAAAAGTTGTAATAAAAAATTCATAATTAATTATTTACTTGGAAAAAAAATACAAAAAAATATGCATCACATCGAGACATGAGTCCTATACTTATATCTAAAATCTTATAAAAAATTATTATCATTTTATTGTGGTTAGGGTGGTTAGACATACACCTACTTATTTTTTCCCTAAAATTTAAGTACTACTACATTGAAATTTCAATTTTTCACCAAATAGATTTATTTTTTTATTAAATAAACCTATTAGTTTAGAAACTAAATTAAATTTCCTATAGATTCTATTCTTACATATTTTTGAAATAATATAGATAACTTACTCAAATTTTTATGTCAAGTTGCCTAATTCTAATTTTTTTTGAATTTTTTGCCACTTAAGGGCCTATTTTTTCCATGACGATCTTGCACATACCCACAACCTATTTTTGGACCAAGTTATATATGCTTTATTTTGTGATGTGCTTTAAAATATGACGTCAAAAACTATTTTTGTAAGAACATTTAAATATTATGATTGATCTACTTTATTACTTAAAAAGAAAGATATTCAAGTTAGATATAGTTTTAAAAGATGAATAAGAAAATTCATTATCATGAGATGATGAATTATTTATCTTATTTTTTGAGATAATATGATTAACGAACTAACTATCTTGTTGGTTTAATGAGATGATGTAGGAGAAATTTTTCCCTGGGTCCTAGTCAAGGAAGGAGAGCATCACCAAACAGGGGAGAAAACCTAGAAGAATCATATGCACACCATGATCTTGAGAAATATCTCTCACACACAAGTTGATGTTTTGTTTCTTTTTTCTAGTTTAGATAATTCCTTTGAGTTATAAGTAAAATAATTATTGTGTTGCTAAGTGTTGTATATTTTTCCTCTCTTATTTTTTTACCATGATCAATTATTTTGATTGTTGCCTCAGGTGTTTCATCAACAATATGTGGGTGACTTTAGAATAGTGGTTTACAATTTATATGAGGAAGGAAATTTCATTTTTTTCCTTTTCCTCAAACTCAAGGGGTTCGGTCGAACCATATGGTTTGACCGAACCCCTGGTTCGCCCGAACCCCAAACCCTAAATTAAAAAAAAAAACATATTTAAATGGGTTCGGTCGAACTTGGGTTCAACCGAACCCCTTTACATATGACAAAAAGACCAAAAGCTCTCATTTCGACTGTCACTTTCTAAAATTACCATTGCTTTCCCTGCATGTAGCGAACTAAGACCGTGACGGTGAGCGAACTGATTTCTTCTTTCTGGTGAACACAACTTCAACTTGGTCTCTCCAAACTTCATCAACCTGACTTCCATAACGAGCACCAGGTATTTGAAATTCGAATCTTTTAGAGTTTAAAATGCATTGATATGTTAAATTTCAAAACCCTAGATGCAATTTTTTTCAAATTTGTTGAATTCAAATTGGATTTGTTTGGAAGTTTTTAAAATGTTTTCAAATTTGTTGAATTCAAATTGGATTTGCTTCCCCATTTTGCATACATTTTTATGTTCTATGTGTAAATGAAATATGCCTTCACATTTCAACAATCAAAGCTATGGATAGCCTGCTCCTAAATGGAAAGACCAAGTGAAACATATATAAGAACTTAATAGCATATGGAAACAAACAATATAAAGTTATGAAGTTCAAATAGAACCAAAAATTGTATCATTTGTAACATTAAAAATGTCCATATTAACCTATCAAGAGATAAATATGCAAAATAGATTTAATTTTAGTTACAAGAAAAATGTATAAATTATAAATTTATAACATAATTATGTACATGGGAAAATCCTCTTTGAAGAAAAATCCCACAACCAAAAACATGAACCAATTATATTATTTGATAATAATATCATTTACAATAAAATATTCATGTGCATACCCCTATAGTAGTATCATCAACATGTGATTCATATGGAGTAATTTCTAGTAGCATGATGATACCTATAAAATCATTATGCTTTCTCCATCTAACCTTATAGTGTAACTTCTCCCTCCATTACCATGTCATTACCTTTCTAGACCTTCCCCTCTTTATACATTCTCCTTTTTATCCTACACTACTCTTACCACTAATATATCCCTATACCTTGGATATACTATTGAAGAAATTTAACTTTCAATATCGCAAAAATTAGACCCATATTTTTAAACGTAAAATGTGTATAATAAAATACAATCCATGCTTCCTAATTCAACTTCATTAATATCTATCGAATGAACTTAGGTTCATTACAATAAGATAATCATATAGCCATAATTAGTTGTCAAGATAATGGTAAAGTTTTCAATAGCCATATTTATCCTTCCACATGCCACCATTAGACATACACATAAGATTCATTAGGAAAAGTGGATGTGTGGATATGTGGATATGTGTCAAAAAAATGCTTTGATAAGATGTGTGTAAGGAAAAAATGGAGTTCAAGTGTTTGATTTATGTCTATATCATAGGTCATAAACTCTAGGGGAATTATTACCACTTTGCACAATATTGCACCATATATATATATATATATCAAAATGAGGCAAAAAATACAATAGGAATAATATGGATATGCAAATTTTATCATTACATTTTTTTCCACTTTAAGATGCATGTGAACATTTTAAAATAATCGTGCATCTCAATTTAGACATCAAAAAACATGAAAAAGTGGTTTGTTGTCTTGTGTACAACACATCCTTTTTCTTTTGAGAAAATTATCTATCACTTTGTAAAATCCTTGCTATGTTGAGATTATTTAATTTTTTCCCTCCATATTTGTAGTCCTTTTTATTTCTAGAAATATAATTTATGACATTTTTTCTTAATAAACAACATATGAATAAATTTTACATGGTTGTAAATTTTACACATGGTTGTATGCAATCTCATATATATAGTACGTATGGTTGTGATTACAATGTTTATATTGTGTTTAGATTTGGTTTTATATTATCCTTCCAAAAAAAGTTTGATGTTTATAATATTTTGATTTACCTTTGGATTTTGTAGACACTAAATCTCACATACACTCATATCCATACCATGGTCCCCACCCGAACACCTAACATCCACTTATTAACAAAATTCATGATACCTTAATTCCTACACTTTATCAAAATCAAATTAATTTTTCTTTTCAGACCTAAAACGATCAAGGCCTAAACTAATTAAAATATTTATTGTAAAAATTTCCATAGTAAAGTACAAAATAGAGAAGGGCATGTCAACCCACAAATCATGAAGGTGTAGGGACAAAACCAAGAGACCCATCAAATAGGATTGTAGCAATCATATATAGACAAAATTGATTAAGAAAACCTACCATAAATGAAAAAAAACCTAAAAAGAAGACATATATTACATATTTTTTGAGTGCCCATATATTACATATATATAGCAAAAACTAGCAGAGGGTGAGGGACATGAGTGAGGAGAAACAACATTTCCTTATGTGCCTCCATTGTTTCTCCATACAATAGAGCGCTCAATTCTATTTTATGTCCATTGATTGTATTATCCACTAAAGATTCATCCCATTCTTGCAAGGTTCATTTCAAAGAAATTCAAACACAAAGGAAACTAGAGTTTTCCTTTAAAACTTTGTGTCTAAACAAATACCCAACAAAATATTTTTCATTATGTAAGTTATCATCCTGAATGGCATTGTTTAGGGAATGGTCCAAAAAGAACTTATAAAACATAATCCACTACAAACTAAGCAACTAAACCATAATTTTGAAGAAGATCCATAGCATTAAACAAAAATAAAGACACTACCTAAGAGAGAGACATTAACTAGAGAGTTTCATATAGAATTTGGTCACCTACGGTCACCCAAATTACTAACTCCACACGCTAGCAATCAATCTTGAAAATTTTCTTCAGCATTTTGAAAAAAAAGTCTCAAACTCTAAATGTACTCCCTTTTTGGGATGGGATGAATGCTTTCCTATTGATCAAATCGGCCTCCATTGTTACTCGAGTAGAATAAATTAACCAAATATTTAAATGAATCATTCTCTCACAAATATTGAAATAAATTAAAATAAATCCAAGTAAATCTATTATTCCTAGATAATTCAATGAAAATTATGATAAATTAGTTTATATATCAATCAAATTATTTAACATATTTAATCAAATTAGATAAAAATTGAAAATAATTCAATCAATTCATTGATCAAAATAATTAAGAAATTTCATTAAATAAATAAATTAGTTAATTAGGTAATAATAGTAGCCACATTTTAATTGGGTTAAACTCATGATACATGATCAAATCCTAGCAATTTATCCATCATATAAAAAATCTATAAATTGAGATCAAATCCATCATTTTATCGTCTCAATTTTGAGCAAGTATATTTTATCTAGTTGGGCAATAAATGTTTTATCATTTGCAAGATATATCCATTTGTCAATATGTATTTCATTATAATTTTAGTTCATTTTTTGTGTAATTCATCTTTTCACTCTATTAGAGGTGATTTTTTAATTCAATTTGAAGTCTACATTTATTTTCCTCAATGTCTCATTTATTTAAATTCAATGCTTACAAATTGACATGCTTGGTGGGATGCAAACCCACAAATGCTCATTTGATTCTTGCTTTAAAAAAAGAGAATTTCATTATTTTTAATGTTTTTATTGGAATAATGTTTGAGATTCACGAGCTTATTTTCTAAGGAGTTGAGTGGTTGGTCTATTTCTCTCTGATTTAGTTCCCAATACAAGAAATACAAGAAATATAACTATATATCATGCACATCATCAACATACACATAAAATATCACACCCATCATCAACACAACTACAAGAAATGATCCATACCTATGAGCATCCAAATATAAGAAATATAACTATATATCATGCACATCATCAACATACACATAAAATATCACACCCATCATCAACACAACTAATAGTTACCATATCATATTATCTATGTTCTCATACAAATGTGTCTTCAAATACATCAAAGCACTCATGAGTAAATCCACTCTGTAGAGCATACACACAACTAAAAAGGTGCCCCTAAGGTATTTGTCTCCTATATCTATCCTCTTCACCTATCCTTCTCTATGGATATGTTCCACTCATATCTACCACCTTGAGGTGATCCATGTCTCAATCCTTGTCAAGGTCACTCCTCCTCTCTACCTATATCCTTTCTCAATGAGCTAGATCTATCAATGCTACTCCCCAAAACACCTACATTTAAATATTAAAAAAATGTTTAATAAATCATACAACATTGATTAAAACTAACTAAACTCTCAATGATATTAAATCTATTTTCCTCCAACATTACAAATAATTTTTAATTGATCTAGTTGAAGGAGATCCATGTCAAGATATAGTGAAAAATTATGGGCATAACAATTATATATATTTTTAACATATATAATATGTATGGTTGGATTAGTGAGATATCTATAACAAGTATGCAATGAAGTCAAACTTTATTAGATTTGACTCAATATGAGATACGATTTTGGCTTCCCACCCATAATTTTTTGATGTTCTTTGGCTATATAATTGAAATTCATTTATGTTAACAACTATTAGACAATATTTTTATCCCCACTATTTTCAAATAATTTTCTACTTTAATCTTTGTATTTTATTCTTTTTCTTTCATCGCTTTATTTAAAATTTGAACCATTTTAAGGATGCTATGTTATAGATTATAGTTGTCTTCCAATTTTTTAAATTGTTAATAGTATGAAAAATATTATTGATGAGTAGGATGAATTATTACAAGCTCCTATTTTAGATTTGCATTCTCTTTATCTAGATATATTTATTTTACCAAAGTCTCATTGTTTTAGTTGTATCAGATATATATATATATATAATATAAAAAATGCACTATGTTCCACCTATGCTAGATTCGTTTGCAAATACTAGTAATGAGATTAAAAAATTGAGAGATTCATTAGCATAGGGTGCAAACCCGGGGATATATAGTGAACCATGCATGTTAATATTGCATAGTCTAGAAAAACTAAAAGATGAACTTGAGAGGACTAGTGCATATTCCCCAAATAGAGTGACTACTATTCTTTCTCGTATGCGGGAAGAAGTACATGGTGACGTTTCCCTTAAACAAATACAAGATAGTGTCACCAAAGAAATGATAAAATCCACTTGTTTTCCATTTTATCAAAATGTGTGTAAGGTTAGGGGATACCAGGTCACTAGATGTGTCGATCATGCTATGGCCTCATTGATCTACCCACGATTTCTCACAGCACATGGTCTATACTCAAACAATGACCAAATTCCATTGTATTTTGTTCAGCAGTTATATGCTGAGGTCCATTTGAGCCTCAAAGTTAACTACCTGGGCATTCCACTATATGCTGGTCAGGGGCGTGGTAGGATTGCTGATAGGCCCACCTATCGTCGAGCAAATAGACCACCCCCATTGTTTAGGGTATTGGTTGGTGATAGGTCTCCTGCTCTCACCCCAGCTCTAGACCCCATAGCAGATGAGGTTCTTTTTGCTTCCAAAAAGGAAGCAATTGATTAATGAGGTGACACGTGGATGCCACCACCAAGACATCTAATGATTGGTGTAGGTTGCATGATATCTAGGGACATTCTCATCCACACCATTTTTCTTGGAAGCACAAGGGGACCACCATGGGATCCTTTTACAGTTGGCATCCCTTACTCCTAATAATAACTTGGATAAAATTCCTATTGTGAGATATGTCACGCGATGATCAAGATTGTTTGCCTGAGGGACCCGTTGGAGGTGAGGCACTACTGTATCAAACAATGGGATCGGGTGATAGAGTTATTAAAAGTAGGATACCATTTGAGATGTGGAGGTCGCTCAGTTCTAGGATCCCATCACTCTCAGCCGAGCACTAGTTCACATCAAGATCCACCTACAGTTCATACGACAGCTGCACAGACTATGGGTTTTACTGATATGTTGATTGGTTCTGGTTCATCATCACCGATGCCATCTCACCTTCATGGGGTTCCCTGCTACATTCATCATTTATGCAAGGGCACCCACATGGGATAGATCAGATGGGATGCAGTGTTGATTCATCACTCTGATCGCTTGGCATATGGTGGAGGGCGACTCTTTCAAGAGGACTTAGGGTCATCCGACATCAAATGAGATGCACGCTGTGTACATGTGCATGTTTCAATTTTTTTCATTGTTTCTTTTAAAAAAAAATTTAATCTAGATATTCATATTTAAGATGATATATATGTGTATATATATTGTTACAGTGGACATACCATAATCACCTAGCCTTGGTCCGTGACATATAATGATCTAGCGTGACTCGGTGGATGAATCATATCGCTGGACAGTGAGTTTTACATTTTATATAATCATTAACGCGGTATATGTACATGCAATATATTTATGTATGCATAGATCTAGATTGATATTTAAAAATACAAGTTCATTTAAAAATAACTTTCATAAAATTTATTTAATATAAATTATATGTATTTAATACATCTTGTACACAATTTTATTTGCAGGGCTCAACACATCCATCAGAGCAGTCCTGACCGTTCTCATTCAAATGGCCATTCGTCTAGGAGTAGACATTCATATTAGGCCATGCACTCTAGATTTATGATCTTTACCACATGTATTTGATTATATGATGATCTTTAATAGTATTTGATATTTGATGATCTCTAACTTACATTTGCTTATATGATATACATACATTTGCTTATTTGTTGATCTTTAGTATTCGACATTTGATGATCTTTAATTTACATTTTGATTTTATGATATGCACATATATTTTCTTATATGATATATACATACATTTTCCTCTTTGCTTATAATATGTGTTATGTTTATATGTATTGAATCCCTTTACATATATGTACATGTGTTTGCTTATGGTTTAAACATGTTTACACATATATTTATATGTATGCATTTGCTTTAAATATTCAATATACATACATGTTTTCTTATTTGCAGATCTTACAAACTTACATTTCCTTATATTCAATGTGTTTGATCTCTAGTAGAATTTTAGGGAAATCAATGCCACTTTATAATTAAGTTCATTCATGTTGATCACAATAAATATTTTTTTTTAAATGACTTAAGCAACATGAACCATTGAGTTCAAAACAAGATATAATTTTTTTGACAAGTAACTTGAAATTCAATTCAAATATAATTAAGAAAATTTAATTCAAATTATACCTCTATTATACATTTTTGACAACTAACTTGAAATTCAATTCAAATAATACATCTAATATACATTTTTGACACTTTAAGAAAATTCTAAAATTACTAGATATGTTGCACGCATACCTATGAATTAAATAACAACAAACTCCACAATGAAATAACTTGTTTGTTTACTACTTGATTCATTTAAACTAGGATCTAGTTATTCCATGTACACTTGAATAATTTTGATTCCTTGGGCCTGAATTTTGGAGGAAAAGAAGTTTTGCACATTTATCAGGAGGCAAGCTGTGGAGCTCAAAAAACTTTCATTTTATCAATCAAGGAAAAATTTGGAGGATAATTTAACTAAGTTGGTGGGGACTTGTTTAGAGTCATCTTTAAGCTAACAAGAAAATGGGACAACAAAGGAAAAGAAAAAATGCATCTCAACGAAAATTGTCAAAAGAAGAAGAACAAAAGAGGCGTGATCAAAACTTGGAAAATTATCATAGAAAGAAACAAGGTGCATGCTTGTTTCTTCTCTCTCACTCTCAAGTGTGTGTTTAGTACTCTTACCTTGAAGGTTTCTAACCATCATTGCACTTAAATGACTATAAATACTTTTAAATATCCTCAAGTCATCTTGGTCATTCAAGTTGCAATGTTTATATGATCCTTGACTCCAATTCCTTAAACCAATTCTTTTTGTTTCAATATTTATAGTGTTTTTTGTCTTTCATATTTTATTTTCATCACTTCAATGTTCTCAAATTATTTTTATGTTTTATGCTCTAGGGATTCCTCAAGCTAGAGTCAAAGCCAAATCTAGATATTGGATCCAAGCAGCGAATCCGTTGAAGAACATGGACCTTGAAGTTAGGAGTAAGGATTCAAACAATGGTGGAGAGAGGGTCCACTTCATGGATGAGTATATACTTACTTCTTCTCTCACTTATAGCTCATCATGTTTTATCAGTTTGTTTGCTTGCATACATAAAATTCACTTATATATTTAACATCATCTCTCACTTTTGTTTGCAAAATATTTTGTGACACATGTGTAGGAAGGGCTCAACAAGCAGGAATTTTTCATGCTCAAGTCGAGCCAAATCTAGACATTGGATCAAATGAATCCACTCAAGAGTGCATGGTCCTTGAAGATAGGGAGGAGGCACAAGTTCAAACAATGCATGTTGGAGAGGGGTCGGGATCACTTCCTCCTACTGGTATGGGTGAGCATATAAAACTAGTTGAGAAGGTGGGGAAACAAATTTCTCGTAGAAATTTAGATCATTTACTTGAAATGGATATGGAGAAACTCAAATAATATGCCAACCAGCCTTATAATAAGAGAAAGAGGTCAATGACTAAATCTGTAAATGGAATGGTCAATCATCATTTCAATCATCTTGATACACTTGAAAAAACTCAATTGTTATCACGTTTACTTCTTCGTGATGAGCTCAAAGAGTCATTACAATTGTTGGGTGTCCATTCAGCATCAAATAAGAAGAAACACATGGGATTACAAAAGGATATTGTTCAAAATGTTAAAAAGGGTTTAGATTCCATTGGGAAAGGATCTCAAACTGTGGATAAGGCCACTACAAGAAGGGTGATGTTGACATCTATTGTACATCAAGATATAGCAAGAAAAAGAAAAATGTCAGCACTTTCAACTGATATTGGTTAGAGTAGAACCACATTGATAAAATATGGGAAAAAGAGAAAGTTTTTGGATGAGTTTGCAGAAATTAGGCAATTATATATGTAGAGTTCCATTCGTGAGTTCTTGAAGATGTTGTTAGGAACTTGGTCTCGGGTTTTTGGCATGATCAAACTTGTCCATCATCAAATACTAGAGATATTATGAGACACATGATTGGACCTAGTATTTATGAAAATTATATCAAACATTGGCTAGAAATAACACAATTTGAGATGTATATATATATGAGAGCTTTGCAATGCATATCTCCTTATAAAGATTGGGCAAATAACAATGTTCGGGTTAAGCAATATGTGAAGATAAACAAACGACTTTGGTAGCCGTTATCATAATGAATTGGTGTTTTGAAGATGAGAGAAGAAAGATGTGGATTTCAAAATGCACCTCCTAAGCAGGCATGTTTGTTCATAAAGTCTATATTATGTGATTGTGAAAATGAACCTCAAATAAATTGCATAAAAGGAATTTTTGAGACATGTGGAAATTTGGCTAAATTTCCTTCAA
>VDFB02382942.1:0-32180 GCA_007258455.2 Sequoia sempervirens
TCTTAGGTCTTTCATCGTAAGTGGATGCTTTGATAGTGACTTGCCCTCATCCGACTTTGTGGAAATTAATAGATTTTTCATATGCATGATTACCTTTTTCAAAAGTTTATTGTTTGTTTTCCAGACTTTTAAAGATCACCAACTAACATAAGAGACATTTCAAACTTTTGAGATCAAGTCATCAAAAACAAACAAACAAACATTAACATAATCTCACATGCATGTAACCTTGACTGCTTGAGTCTCTTTGCAAACATTAGTGACGTATTATTAATGTTGCAAATTGCAATACTTACAAATGTGATACACCACAACCTTAACATATTCATGAGATCATCTCCTAGCATGATATCTAATGTTAGAGCTGGTTACATATAATTTGAGAATTTAGTGGCTGCTCAATTTATAAAAAGATTATTGACATTTGACCAAGGAGGGCTTTCAATGGCCACTATCTTTGAACATCTGGTCTTTTACTCTGGTTTTGATTTCATGGGTGTTTAATGAGGATCTTCTATGGGACATCAAAACCTATGTATGGCTATGCTTCTTATTGTCAGAAAATGAATATTATCGTTAGCGTTGAATTATTTTTGTACTGTATCTTTATAATTCGTGATTTATAGGATGTATGCTGTATATATGGATGTCATATGGTACCTAAATTATATTAAGTTTTGGTCAAGTATTGACAAATTCTGTCAAAGAAAATTGATATATGGAGTTTGATTGTTTTTCTTATGGAAAGTATTCAACTTGATTAGTCTGCAGAGCATCCAGCCCCTGGAACAACAAACACTGGTGCTACATATGTTGCTTATCTACCAAAAAACAAAGAAGGGGAAGAAATTCTAGAACTTTTGGAAATAGCTTGGAGTCGCCGCCTCCTTTTTAAAGTGGGACTATCATTGACAACTGGACAGACCAGCATGGTCATGTAAGTGGTTGCTCTTTAAATATTCTATTACAACCTGCTATTTCAAAGTACATTGATAGCGGTCATAAAGAAAATTGCTATACATAGATTAAACAAATGCTAAAACCATTACATAATATTTCTAGTTGTATAAATGCTAATCCATGACTTTGTTACAGCTGTTACAAACAGAAGCTTCTAAAAACTATCTTAGATTTCAATTGAAGGATCTTTAGTTTCTTTAGACCAACCCTAATAACTTTTATTTTGTCTTTTAGATTATCATTTTATGCCCAATCAGTTGGATGGGGTGTCCCGGATGTTGCAGATCACCCCCTTCCTGATCAACATTCAAGGCATAAAAATCAAGGTTTCAACATGTGATGAAACCAAACTTTTCACAAATATATAAAAATGAAGTGTTGGCCACCATGGCACACAAAATGTTTGATTAACAGCCATTGCCAACAATCCAAGTCAAATTGGTTGGTGAAGATCTATTGTTTGTCATTTGAGCATAAGTGTGATATGCAAGTGTGTGTGTTGTTTGAATGCACATGTAGATCATCTAAACCCACACGTGGGATGATAAATTGGCACTCAAGATAAGTGAATTTGAAGTGTCTAAGGACCAGTTTTTTCACCCATTTGCAACATAAGAAGTCAATCATCCTTTTGAGTTATCTCAAAATAGAAAATCAATGCCCAAGGATTCAGCACTGTGGTATGAGGAATAGGACTGTTTGTCAATTGTAGATCATTAGAGGGGAAATGTGAAAGCTGGTTGGAGAAGAGCAAAGTTGTCTGCAATTAGGAGTCCACCAAGGGTTGGGGAGTAGCCTGTTTGAGGCAGTCCAAGGTCATCTCAAACTTGTATCAGGCTCTGTAGCAGTTTTGGGCCATGCGTATGTGAATGAATTGTTTGCCAAGGTGATAAAGCCCTCTAGGTCTAAGGCCAGAGTTATAGGCTTGTCTCTACACTTGAGTAAAGCATATCACTCTTAGTGGTTCTTCTGGGTATTGAATTTCTCTTATTGGGCCGTCTTGGCCCACCAATTCACCTTTTGTAAGGTTGAATACTTACTGCAATCAAACTATCTTCTGCAAGTTGCCAATACACCCACCAATTCACCTTTTGTATGAGTATAGTTACTGCAATCAAACTATCTTATGCAAGTTGGCAATACATTTGGAGATACTAATTTTATTGTTTAGAGTATTTAATTAGTTGTTGGGAGATGTATTTTAACCGCCATAAGGAATTCTAATTTTGCAAGTTTGACTTAAAAAAGGTTAATTGATGGCTATTTAATGTTGTATCAGGGTTGTCTTCCAAAGTTTTAGTAGAGCCTCTTCGGTGGGGATTTGAAGGAAATGAATTGGAGTGGTTAGAGTTCAAGGAATTTGATTTGTACCTTCACTAACAGATAGAGACATACCATTATGTGATGTTTGGCAAGCTGATTACCCTCAACCGTTGTTGGTTATAGTTTCAGTCTCAAGTGAGAATTCGGTATTTTCAGAGAAAAAGGGAAAGTCTAGGACAAGCTACAAAGGAATGATGAGTATGCCAAAGGGAATTTTATTGCTATTGGAAGTGGGCCTCCTTTAAATTCCATGAAGAAGGATATTGTTACTGGAAGTGAGCCACCCACAAGGAAAGATAAGGAAAAGCTTGTGCTCATGATATTAAGCAATCATTGATAGAGGGGCTAGTTAAAAATCCTCACAAGAATATTCAATGGTTCTTACCATCGGGGGAAGTAGTGAAGGGTTGCTGAATGACTCATAGACACATATTCTAGGGGAGTGATTGGTGAATGCAAAAGTGGACATGTGAGTTCAGTGTTATTATTTGACATGAACACAGTTATTTCTCAACCCATCAATTTTCCATTTGTGGGGTTGGATACTTTGTTTGGGTTGCCTAAGAGAAAGAGATATTGCAGTTAAATCATCTAAACATGAGTTTTCAGTACATTTTAAAACTGTTAAGAGGATGAGTTTGAGCCACCATTTTGGAGTTCCGCTTTTACCTTTTGGTCTTGGAAATGGCATCTCATTGTCACAAAGCCTTATTTCACATCTCCTTTAAGGGATGTCAACCTTGTATATCCAAGGGTATGATCTAGAGCTTTGCTTGATCTACAAGGTGAGAATTGAAAGGTGAAGATTTGGAATGGTTAGACTACGGGAAAAAATGATTCATACTTCCATGAATTAAATGAAAATTGGCTATTGAGTGATTCTTCTCAAGTTGAGAATTCTTAACCCTTGACTGTTATATTATAACTTCACTCTTGAGTGAGGACTTTGCCTTTGAAGGGTAGATGGGAAAATTTAGGCTTAGGATATAGAAGGACAAGGATAAGTAAATAGCTACTAGAGGAGCCTCCACAAAATGACAAGAAGAAGACTATTATTATTGGAAGTGAGCTACCTATGAGAAAAGATTAGGGAAAGATACCCTACAAGGCCAGCGATATCCATTAAGTATTAGGGGCTTCCCAAACGTGGGAATGTCACAAAGGAGAACTTAAACTTTAGAAGAAGATAGGATCTGACATTTTGGATTCATCTTGGCAATTAAGGGTGGAAAATTATCTGTGTGCAGTAAAGAATTTTTAGTATGTCTAGGACTTGATATGTCTCATATTAGTCGATAAGACAAATGGCTGATTTACTATTGTAGCTAATATCATGCATGGTTGGTGAAGTTGATGATTAGTGTGAGTATCTTTTGACAAGGCTCAAGTACTATCTAACAAAGTGCTAAGAGGGTTTTACATATTCTGGTGTGCTTTGACTGTTTTGCATGGTGCAACTGATGTCATTGGGGTGAAGCTACCTCAAAAGGGAATGGGATTTTTATTCCTTTTCTTGCAAATGAGAGTGAACCAATAGTATTTAGATGGGAGTATTTGAGAATGGATTATTAAGTCAACCCAATAAGTAAAGCAAAAGAAATCACTAATGAAGAGGATGGAGGTAGTTAAAGGCAAAGGATTATTGAAAATTTGATTGTCATTGATGTCAAAGGGCCGACTTGGTGTTTCCCTATGCAAAATTAAATTCCTTATGCAAAATTAAATTTGAATAACTTGGACGACCCCCCTTGGAGCTGCCTCACTTAGAGGAATCTCTTTTGAAAAATTAAAATAAATTAGTTTTTAATTTAAAAAAGGGGCCGACCCCCCTAGGGTGGTGCGCTAAATTTGGGCAAGACAAAATTATTAAATAAAAATAAAGTATTCATGCTGGCTGACCTGTTTTGGGGAGGTGCAACTCTTGGATGAAGAGCCACTTGAAGGTGTATAAATGAAGGTGTTTTGGAGGACATTTAATCATCAATTTAATTGCAATATTATTCCAAATAAGAGCAGATTTATTGGCGCATGAAGAGCAGAAAGAAAGATTTATTGCAGAAATTATCTATTAAATATTTGAGCAGATTTATGAGACTTATTGGATCTTATTGGAGCGAACCCATGAAAGAACATCATTGAAGATTCATGTGAAGATATTACATAATTACAGATCTATGAGCATACTTTGAAGATCATATTGCAGATCTGAGTAGAGGATTGAGAGTAGTCTTTGTTATTAGCAAACAATTGAAGTGGCAAATATTTGTAATCATCAAATGAATTATTTAAATGAAATAATCTATTCTAGCTACTTTATATGAGCAAATCTATATGAACGTGTGTTGTGGCCTGTGGGTCTTTCAGATTTAATAATTATGGTTGAAACTCAATACTATATTTCAGATCTGATTGTTTTTACATAAATATTTAGTTAAGGGTCATTATAGTGGTATCAAAACATTGGTCTTGTCAGCTTGCATGGTAAACCAAATTGTTGATGCTTCTCAATGAAAGAGAGATTGGATATCAAAGAAGGAAACAATAGAAGTTGCAAGCACAAGTTCCATATAAAGAAGGTGGTATGGCAGAAGGGGAAAGAAGATGAGACAACTCCCCGCATGAGGACATGACTAGATGGTATCAAGGTCAAAAGGGAGTGATAGATTTATTGGTACAAGTGCTGCATGCTATAAAAGATTTGAAAAACCCAAGGCCTACTAAAGCATTTCTAGGAGAATTGAGTACATCTTCAAATAGCAGATTTGTAGCTAACTCCATGCCAAAGCCATCAAAACCTATGCTTTTGCAGAAAGAGGTAGAGGAAAAACAAGTGCTTGAAGACATTCCTATAGAGGGGGTTGCCAATTTTTTTGAGAAGTACCAAGGCCAATTTGAAGCTTTCAAAAACACAATATCTTTTGATAATTACATAGCCATGGTTGATAAGAGAACTTTGAGGAGAACAATCCTAGATGGCAATAAAAACAAAGGAAAGATAATGCTGCAATTAAAGGTAGGTAAGTTGAATGCTCCCCTCCTTTGATGGCAGCAACAAGATTTCTGTTAGGGCTTGGTTGCAAAAATTGTAAATTATTTTACTCTTCGTTTTGTAGAGGAGGACAATGCTGTCCATTTTGCTATATTACACTTAGAAGGCATTGCTTATGATTGTTGGCTCCATGGTTTGGTAACACGAGGGTATAGCCTTGTGAAAGCATATGATGATTGTAGTCAAAAGATTTTGGACCGTTTTGAGCAAAAGGACGAGGATGAGTATTTTGGAGAACTTGCGGGTATTAGACAACACTTATTGGAATCTTATGTTGTCGAATTTCAATGGGCTACATTGATGGTATGTGACATTTCTGCAAGGAGAATCACTTTTCTATTTTTTGAAGGCTTGCTTGAACCCCTCAAAGGTCTTGTTAAGGACTTTGCACCCACTTCTTTACAAAAAGCAATCAAAAGAGATTTAACACTTCAGCTATTTGTTCTTGAGGGAAAATATCTATCTCAATTCAAGGCACCCACCCTTTTGTAGAATAGGAAATTTTTAGAAAGGTGGATCTCACTCACATCTATAGAAGATCACACCTCCACCACCTACAACTGAGAGTATAGATGACTACGATAAAAATTAACTCAAAAGGAAGAAGCTATGTTTTTCTTCTAGGGAGCCTTAGGGACTAAGTCACAGATGTCTAGGTAAAAGCCAAGTCCATTATATTGAGGTAATATCTACTGGTGATTCGGATCTCAAAGAGTTTGGGCCACAATTGGTTGTAGAGCATGAACTTGGAAATATGGAGAATGAAGATACAAATGAAGGTATACTTGCAGCTCTTTTATGGGCACCTAGATATCATGCTTTCAGAGATTAAGAAGTGTTGTCTAGGCAGCAGATCACGATGCTCATTGATAGTGGGGCCACCCACAATTTGCTTGATGAAGGCTTAGTGGTCAAGAGAGGCTTGAAAGCTGAAGAGTTTGAAGGATTCAATATCATTGTTGTTGATGGATTCACAATTCCATGTATCAAAATAATCCAACTCAACATAGCCATGGGAGATCATAAGGGATTTGATGATATATATGTTGTGGGGCTAGGACAGATTGACATGGTTTTGGTTGTAGAATGGTTGCACATAATGGGCTTTTATGGAACTATCAATCCGTGGAGCTCAAGTTTGAATTTGAAGGGAAAGATGTGATGCTTAGAGGAATTTCTGGTTGAGCACTAAAGATGGTAACTGCCAAAAGGATGGAAAAAACATTCCCCAAAGGATAAGTTAATTGAGCAGCAAGCTTTTTGATCATGCCTACAAATTTATCCACGAGTAAGCAATGCACTTATCATGTTGATATTCAAGATATTTTGAATAACTATAAGCATTGTATGTTTAGTGATTTGCTTATAGGACTATGACTTGACAAAGGATTCCAACATATTAGAGGGCTGGAACTAGGCTCTAAGCTTGTCATGACCACTCCTTACCACCACCCAAGAATGTGCAAAGCAGAAATAGAAAAGGCCATCAAAGAGTTCTTGGAGATGGGTCACATCAAGCCTGATTTTAGCCTATTTACCTCATTTGTGGTTCTTGTGGAGAAAAAGGATAGCACCATGTGGATGTATGTTGATTATAGAGCTTTGAACAAGAAGACCATCAAAAAGATGTATCCCAATCCTAGGATTGATGAGCTAATATATGAATTGTATGGAATTGTGTATATTTTGAAGATTAATATGAGATTAGGCTACCATCAGGTCCATGGCAAAGATAAGGATGTGCATAAAATAACATTCAAGTGTCATTTGAGAATTTTGAATTCTTAGTCATGCCTTTTGGCTTAACAAACTGACTAGCTACTTTCTAGTCATGCATGAACCATGTTTTCAACAATCAATTATTAAAAATTATGTTGGTTTTCTTTGATGACATTTTGACTTAAAATAAGACTTGGGAAGATCATTTGAAGCATGCGGATACCATCCTTGGAATATTAGAACAATAGGTCCTCTTTGTAAAAGAATCAAAATGTGAGTTTGGGGTGACAAAGATTGTGTTCAAGTGGATCAACAAAAGATTCAAGTAATTTATGATTGGTCTCCTCCTACCACATTGACATAGTTGAGAGAATTCTTTAACCTTTGCAATTGTTATAGGAGATTTGTTAAGGGGTTTTCATAACTAGCAACACCCTTAACTGATATGACAAAGAATAAAGCTTTTTGCATGAAAAAAATAACTCAAGAAGTTTGTAACAAACATCAGAAGGTAACGAGTTCATGCTTTGTTCTTGCTATCTCAGATATCTCACAATCTTTTGTTGTAGAAAGTGATGTTTTAGGAGTGGGCATTGGAGACATCTTGGTATAAAAGGGACATCCAATAGCATTTGAAAGCAAGAAATTTACAGAATCAGAAAAAAGATTATCTATCTATGAAAGAGATGTTAGCTATTGTGCATGCTTTGGCCAAGTTCCAATAATATTTGGTTTGTGGAAGATTTGGTGAAGACACATCATAACAACTTGGAGTTCTTCCTTGGTCAAAGTGACTTGAATGACGGTGGGCAACAAAAATGGGTGAGTAAGCTCCAAAATTATAATTTCGACATAGAGGATGTTAAAGGAAAAAATAATGTAGTTGTTGATACTCCTTCTAGAGAGTCTACTCTATGCTTTGCTTGTGCTATTTCTACAGATTGAAAAGTCACTATTATGATAGAATATGTTAAAAATGCATTTGCTACTGATTTCCTTGATGAGAATGCGAGGAAAGATAGATTTGTAGTAGCAAATGATCTCATTCTATATAGAAACAAAATCTTCCTAGTTCATGAATCTTGAATGAAGGACATAATTTTGAGGGCTTTTCATGATGCATTGCTAGTGGGTCACCCAAGATTCTACAAGACCTATAGGAAAATTAGGGAAAGGTTTTCAAGGAAGGGCCTCAAGAAGGATGTCTTCAAAACACATCAAAGAATGCATGACTTGTAAGGAAAACATGTTTTTTCAGCAGGCTTGCTTTAGTCATTGTCTTTCCCAAATTAGAAATGGTAAAGCATATCCATGGACTTCATCATAGGCCTCCTCTAGGTACAAGGAAAAGATTGCATTTATCTTGTGGTGGAAAAACTAACGAAGTATACATAGTTCTTTGCTATTTCTTCAGAACTCTAAGCACATCAAATGGCTGATTTACTTTTTAGAGAAATATTTAGGTTACATGGGTTGCCTTAAAATATTGTTAGTGATAGATAGTAGATTCCAAAACTCTTTTTGGTAGGAGTTATTTCATCTAATTGGTGAAAAACTCAATCCCAACATAAGCTATCATTGCTTATTGGATGGACAAACAAATATAGTGAACAAGTGGGTTGAAGGATACTTGAGGAACTATGTTTCATAGTAGCAATTGGCTTGGGTTAAATTGTTACATTTGCGAGAGTAGTAGTACAACACTACCCACCATATGTCCATAGGTAGGTCTCCATTCATGGCATTATATGGTTATGATGCATCAATGTTTGTTGATTTAACGTTCACAAATAACAAAGAGTCAATAATCAATGACTTGGTGGAGCATAGTCAGAACTTGTTAAGGTCACTGAAAGATCACCTTTAACAAGCCCATAATCAACAAAAATCCTATGTAGATTAAAAGTGCATAGAGAGGTCATTTGAAGTGGGAGGAATGGTCTTCTTGAGGTTGCAGCCATACAGACAAACCTCCACCACAAGTAGTGGGTTGAAAAGCTCAAACCATGCTTCTATGGGTCTTGCAAGACTTTGAGGAGAGTTGAAGTTGCATATGAGTTGGAATTATTAGAAAATAACAGGATTAATAATGTGTTTCATGTGTCTCGCCTCAAGAGGGCTCTTGGACAACATATCACACTGTTAGTGCATTTGCCACCCTTGGATGATGAGGGAAAACTCATATTGAAACTTGATATTATTGTTACTAAGGTGAACAAGTTGAGGAACAAAAACATTACACAGTATTTGGTTCATTGGAAGAATCTACTTGTTGAAGATGTTTATTTGGAAGGACTAAAGATCATGGAATATTCAAATTTACATTGCTTGAGGGCAAGCGATTTTGGGAAGGGTGGAGTTGTAATATCCCTTATCCTAAGTATGAAAATGTCTTGAGCCACTTTCCAACCTTGGGTGAGATTTTCGACTTTCTCATATTGTCATATGTTTCTTCCATTCTCCACTTCCCTGCTAGTATTGGATATCCCAAAATCCTGATCCTTAACCTCTCCCTTGCTTGCTATTTGCAGACCTGCTGACTTTTGTTTTTGTATGCACTTATTATCGCCAACTACTAATCCTTGCTCCCTCCAGCCATTGCATCATTTTGATGTGCATATCCTTGGAAATCCATTGTATTGCATCCTTCAATCACATGAATCACCAAACTCTCCATGTCGAACCTAAGGAATATTCTTTGCTTGATTCATTGGCAAGCATTTTTGTGGATCCCTACCTTTTGGCATGCTCTTTCATGGAACCTTGCTGTTCAAACAAATGAGTTCACCGATCATCAGGACTGACCAAAGATGCTATTAATGGGCCCAAATTTGAATATAAAATGGCGGAAACTTCCAAACAACTCTTAGCAATAGCGAGCCCATGCTAGGCCAACAACCTCTATATAAGGTAGGCAATATCGTCAATTTGGATCATCTTTGAACATCATATTATATTAGGAAACCCTAAATTTCAAAGTTGAGCACTTTTGTAATCTTTGTTATCAGAAAAAAATTGAAGCAAAAATTCTTTGTAATCATTGAATGAACTATATGGGTGAAATACTCTGTTCCAGCTAGTTTAAATGAACAAATCTATATGAATGTGTGTTGTGGGTCTTGCAAATTTAATCATTTTGGTTAAAACTCAATACAATATTTCAGATCTGAGTGTTTTTCCATAAATATTTAGCTAATGGCCATTACAGTTGAGTCAAGATGAAGAGACAGAAACTGAACACTAGGGATAGCCTAGACTCTCTGCCATGAACAGTACACCGATTGACCATGGAAAATCGGAATTGTTTGGTCACTAGTGATCTCCAAGACCAATGACAGTGTAACCATTAAACCCAATATTACCTTGCTCACATCTGAGCAATAGGCTTGTAAAACTTGCACCTCCCTGCAAAGATCATTCATCACACCTTTTGCAGCCCCTGCATTCACAGGAACTGTCCAGCTGGTGCCTAGATCCACATACCATTGTTATTACTGCTGGATGGCCCTTTTCTCTCCCAGTTTGCTACTAAAAATTTAAATAGATAGGCTGAGTGATTTTTGAGCTCTCCACTTCTGAAGGGAATTCACATAGTAAGGATGAATTTTTGTAATTTATTTATGAGCATTATTGATATAAGTAATGCACTAAAATGTCACTCTCTTAAGCTATTCGGTTTTGCAACCATGATGCCTTTTCTTGAAATTTTGCTTGTTGGGATTTATTTAATTTGTTTTTTTCAGGTTTCTCTTTTGGGTAACATTAACCTTAGTTGCATTGAGTGAAAAGGTTCATTATAAACCGCCTTCTAGAAAACAATCTTTTCAGGAGATAAAGAAACATCTTAAATATTGCTGCTCGACACTCTCAAGACATAATATTTTATGCTTGTAGGAATTTCATCTCAATATGCTCCATTTCTTCTTCCTTGTAAAACCAACTTTGGTTCTATAAAATCAGCTTTTATTCTCAGACAATTGATAGTTCTGTTATGTTGCTATCTGTTAAATTGAGTTCCTCTTAAAGCACAAAGCCTGAAATATTCAAATATTGACACCGAATTTGTACTTTTCAACATAAATAGATCTGTTGAAATCTAAATTGCATCTCCATGGATATTAGTTATGAAAGGTACTCCACATTTAAAGACCATGAAGATGTTTGCCTTTCAGTTGATCCCTTTGTTGGTCCTAAAAGAATTCAGACAGTATTTTTGAGAAATTGACAGTATTTGATGCAAACAAAACTTATGTGGTTGAATCCAAAAGCACTCCAATTCATCTTCATGGACTGTGGAAAAATCATGCTTACTATTAAGAGGATTTCTTTAGGGAACTTGAGAATCAATGTGAATAATTGAATCATGGAGTTTGAAGAGGTACAATTTATTTCTTTCCTTGGAAACTGGAGTGATTCAGACTTCAAAAACTGTGGAATAGGAAATTCATATGAATTTAGAAAAAAAATATAAATAAATTTAAAATTAGCATTGACTTTTTGCCTAGTTAGTATGGTATTATACATATTTGCTTTCCTTGCTTGAAGTTCTATTGTACGCTGGAAAGAGACCGCATTAACCCAGACTTCTGTTTTTTAGATTAGTTTAGAGTTTTGCTTTTATTCACTTGCCAAACTGTCTTGTGATTTTATAATTATATGATCTGATATTTCCTTTAGAATACAAACACCGGATCTTTCATTCTGCAAATTTGGTGACCCCCTCACTTTGGCATTTACCACAACTGTGTGTCCTACTGTATCCGCTAAGTTTTCTGTTGCATGATGTCCTCTAGGCCTAAGTTGAGTGAACAGGTTCAAACTTCGGACAAGTCTTATGGAAAGAAATACACCACATAATTGAGAATAGAGCAATGAAACAAACTCAAATGATTTCTTTTTTAATTTGGAGGAATTTAAATGTTAGAATATGTACTATTTGCTAATTACTGCAGTTCTGAGATTATGAACACATTATTGCTTGCTATTAATAACAAAGTGTATTTCGTCAAATCGATTTTTTTTTACCAGGATTGTAATGCTTTCTAATTTTTATTGGTTTTTTTATCTTCTGTTCTCTTAGAGAAATGGGTGTTTTCTGAATTGTTATTCATCATTGTTTTTTAATTTTTAGCTGGGCTAGTATTCACCACAAGACCCAAAAGAATGGAGGCCAGAGTAATAATGGTTATGTAAGTAATTTTCTTCTTATAATTAATCAGCATTATATTATTTGATAAATGGAATGCTTCTCGTTATGTGTTAGGCTAGAAAGAAATTCTAGTGGTTACTTTTTAGATAGAGGTCTGAGAATATAGCCTACTCACACATTGAACTTCCCATTTTGGCAGCCTGATCAGACTTATTTTGACAGAGTCAAGAAACAGCTAGCAGATGTAAATATTATGTAATTGTAAATAATATGTTATTTTACTTGCAAAGGGAACATTACTAGGGGATGCTATATCAGTCATCTAGAAGTTATCTTATCCACTTTGTAGATAATTTGTTGTTTTAAATGCTTGTAAGCTTAGAAGCATCCTTATGACCACATACGAGCTACGAATAAGGCTGTTGTAGGGCAAGAATATTGTCAGATTGCTCTTATAATTTATTTTGCCAATCTCAAATTCAGATTGTGTTGAATTTCAGTGGCTCCAACTATGTTGAAATGATGATTGCCATTTTGTTTCCATAGAAGTTAATATCTATTAAAGGATAAGATTAACAATCTGTTTTTTATGCTTGTTATATAAATTCAATTTGACAATATTATAGTGAACTTTAAAGTTGTTCTTGTTGATGATATTGGATGTAAGCACACCTTTTTCTTTTCAGTATTTTGATCATCTATTATGTTTTAAAACTTTGGATTATTTCTAATAAACTATTCTTTGGCCGAGCTTCATAACATGATATGTATTCTTGCCATATGAACCTGTTGGTGTACGTTTTATCATCCACCGAACACAGAATAAAATGTCCAAAGACACTCTATCCTCTCTTGAACAAAGTCACCGTGTATGCTAAGATTGCGAGAAGATCATATGGCGACTCCAAGGTTTCTTTCGTCAGGTCTTGACATGTGGATAAGCTCAATGGGCATTGTGATTTGCTGGTAATACACAAAGGGACTTACGTTAAAGAATTTTTCACAAGTTTGGGACTTAGACGGATTTATCATTAAAGGCTTCTTCAATTGGAACTTTCAAATTTGGATCTCAAAAAAAAGGTAAAAAGATAAGGGTTTAGAGGATCTATTCTACGCCTAGGAATTTAAGAGACAGTCAAGATTAGGTGAAAGGAGTAACCACACTTTGTTTCGCCTCCCTGGGACAACTACGCAAAGTGGGTGCAATCTTCAAATGGTGTGATTATAATTTTCAAGCCTCGAATGAGACTGAAGTTAAGCATCCACAATCAAAAGCTTAGGCTAACTTTACGCATTGAATGCAAATCATCCATCTGAAGAAAGTATGAGCAATATTTCACCATTTAATCTATATGATCAATCTCGCATTCACTTAACCAATATTCAAAGCAAATTCTACTTAATTTAATTCTAACTCTAATCTATGGTAGAAGAAGTTATACAACCTTGCTTACTACTTGACAATAAAAGTGATTCAAAGCAAATCATGCATGAGCTTTTATTATCGGAAATAGTCTCAATGCAACAATTTCATACACTGTCTTCACACAAATGGAAGTGAGAGATCCCTAGTTTAAATAGAGTTTTCAAAATCAAATGAAAGACCAAGATTAAAACAATATCAACGGCCAAGATTAATACAACCCAACCCTAATTAGAGTTTCCCAAAATAACATCAGTTAACAACCAACAAACAAGTAGTGAAGTGGCAGTTGGAGCTATCTTCAAGGGAAGGCGTCCCTACCTTGCGCAACATTGTGGTCGATGAATTTGGACACAACCGTGACAACTTCCTCCATTGTGATTGGTGGCAGCATACTTATCCTGAATTCAAGCCCGTCCAAATCCTCAACACATTTGGCGAAGGTGTTCTCCCATTTCGCCTCCTGCCTCACAAAATCATTCCGGATGGCCAAGAGATTCGCCACTTTTGCGAAATCCTGTCTTAGAATTGGTCCAGTAACAGAGAAGAAAACCTCTTGAACCTTATGCTTCAACCTCTCCAGCTGCATGTCGTTTTCTCGGACAATATCTCGGTCAAACACATCTGTAGCTATCATATAAATCTTCTCCTAGATTTCTTTAACTTGCTCCTCAACTTTGAGCTCATCCGCCTTTGCCTTCTCCAGAATCTCTCTTCGTATTATCACTACCCAAAACCAATGGTGAAAATCATAAGCCGCTCCTGCAGCAATCACCTTTCCTTCGACCAATTCTTCCCTTGGAATTCCCTTCAGGACCTTGAGGCATGGAATGAGCCTCTCTTGAATATCTGGGAGACTGTCCCAAGTTTCCGCTATGTCAACCAATTTGGAAAGGAAAGAATAAGTTTGTCCATAGGCAAGCGCCAATTTCTCCATGAACGAGGCTGCTTCCGTGCCCTCGCTTACCATCCATTCTTGAGCCTCCTTGGCCGTGACCATCCCTTGCTCCACATCCTTGGCCATCTCCCACGAGGAATTGAGAAGAGGAGCTACTGCATCACCCTGATTGAGTGGCTAGGTCAGATGCCGTATATACTCCTTCAGGCATTCGACTTCCCTTTTGTATTCCTTCTTTTTCGCCACTTCTTTTTCCAATCTCGCCTTGACAGTTGAGACGAAATTATCCAATTCTTCCACTTCCTGGCCTTTTGTTGTTGGGCCAAGATCTATAGTGGTTATAGCGTACTCCTGGGGAGTGATCTCATCCTGTGCTTTATCCATTGTTGGTATTGTGATATGTATGGAACGATCGCTGGCTTCGTCCTTCTAAATGGTGGAAAATTTCTTGGCAGGTTTATTAGTAGCACCCTGTTCCAATCTTGCCAAGGAATCCGTAGTATCATCTTCTTCTTGGGCCTCGACTGGTGCCTGAATCTTCATCCTCTCCATCAGCCAATTTAGAATGATAGGCTGCTCAATACCATCTTCCTCCTGAACGTTCCTTTCATTTGGAATATCCAAGACTCCTCTGAGGGCTGAAATCATTCCCTCTTCGAAGTCATCATTTTGGACTTCCATCTTATTATCTGAACCTAGTATTTCTGTGCCCGTAGGAGATGAGGGCTCATCATTGTCCAACTGGATCGGTTCATTCTCCTTTTGCTGAACTACAAAAGGTCTCATCATTTTAGCCAAGGATTCGTTTGCGGTAGCCACCAACTCATCAATGTTCCTAGACGCCGCAAAACGTGATGGTTCTATCCTCTGTCGTTTTGGAGCAGGTTCTATGCTTGCAGCTACTTCTTTCCTCTTCTTGCCAATCTCAACGAAATCATCATGATGGGATACACTAGCATTGGAGGAGTATGACTTTGTCTCGCTCAGTAAATCATACATGAGCGTTATTCTTTTCTGCCTCAACTCTTAGACCTGATGGTCAACCCACCACTGAGAGTGCTTAATCACTGGTCTCATCAATGTCACCAAGTTTGAGTGCTCAGGCTTTGACCACTTCATGGAAGGAAGAGGTCGACTCTCCTCAAAGCACGACTGGACATAATTTCCATCGTCCTGCAATTGATCGGGCACCCGACAAAGTTTAGTCGCCCTCATAAAGTCCACTGACACTCTAGACCACAATCTTCTCCTGACTTCATACTCATCAGTGATGTTTGCTCGAAAGTTCTTCAATTCCACTCTATGTTTGTATCTTCTTCCATCCACTGCCTGAATATGATGATGCGGGTCAAAATTGGCCCTGGACTTATAGGCTGTGAACGGGTACCACTGGATTTCTACCCTGGTGCCCTCGACTGCTTGCGCTAACGGACAAGACTCTAATATATTCCCAATAAAGAATGGGAATGTAACAACCGCCTTCTTACTCGACCTCTGGATGCACTAGTATTCTTCTAGCTACCTTAGGACTTCGAGCAAAATCATCCAATTTGTTGGATAGATAGGCAACTTGTAAGGATTTCCAGTGAATCCCTGGATCCTGACATATGTAAATTTTGGAAACTGGATAAACCAGGATCCATAACTACTGATCAAACTTTTTGGTTCGTGACTCAACCTTTGATGCGTTCCTCCTTGAAGTGTTCTTGTGATATACATTAAGAAAGCATCATGCACCCGCCTAAAATGAGATTTCTCCCTTAGTTGAAGTTGCGGGTAGCAATCATAAGGCCTGAATTCATTTTCTCCGTTGCCACCTTTTCCTTTGCAAACTAGTCCTGAGTATTTATATGTCCTGGCCAACAAATAGACAATGTACGAGCTCATGTGAAAAGACTTAGTCTTTTCCAAATTGGTCAGCTGCTCGTGAAGATTGTCGCTTATCATTCGAGCCAGTTGAACATCTTCATGCCGGAAGTGATTTCGTTTATAAAATAATGCATCCATGTCTCGAAGTACACGCCTTGTGGATTGCCGGCTATCCTGTTCAGCATCAAAATGATGTCCCCATAATCTTCCTTAAAATCTGTCCGGTGTGGCTTCTTAGGCATCTTCTTTGTGGATGGTCTAGGCTTCTCTAGCCATGCCTTATTAACATTAGTGGTGCACAATTTAGACTGGCTGTCATATAATCCCTTGGCTTCCTCCTTGGTTTTGTAGATGGTATGGGAATGTGCTGGGATGCCAAATCTCTCCTGTATTGCTACCTCGCCCAGGTGAGCCAGGACCCTTGCGTCAGGGGCAATAATTTGTTTATTCTAAGCATTGTAATGGATGGCACATTCTACCATTAACTCAACACAGTCCATTGCAGGCGGGAATCCAACTGCTTGAAAAATTCCATTCCTCACCATTTGTCTGGCAATCGGTGTCGGTAGTCCAGCATGTCCATAGACTCTTTTCTTGAATTCCACGAAGTCTACATGTCCCAAATCAGTGTTTGCAACACTTTTCCATTTTGAATTTATCTTTGACTCGCTGTACCCCCTTGTTGGCGAACTTCATTGGCACCTTCTTCGATGACTCTTGCTGTGGTCATTAACTTGCAGTAAAAAATACTAACATTAATATGAAGACTTTAAAATAATTCATTTTCGTGCCTTGTGTTTGAATATTTTACTTTCAGCTCATTAAATAATTAAACTTCTGTGAAAAAGCAAGCTAAAAGTAAATGAATTTAATTGAAATTTAGCCAGATGAAAAAGACAGAAGGAGAATTGATGAATTTATCCAATTGAACTCCAAACCTCAGGAAAGAACTTCTGATTGTAGATCAAATTTAAACTTCGAGAATTTAATCAAAAATCAAGTGACAAAGTGCGCCTGTCTTGCTAAGAAATTTGACTTTCAGCCAAGAACTTCTTCACTTTCTCGAAAAAATTACTTCCTCGGCATAAAATTATTCCTTCCTCCAAGAGAATCGATCTTGCCTGTAGAAGAATTGATCGTCTTATAATTTCAAGAGATTAACTTCTCACTAGCTGTGTCTGTGAAAAATGAGTTGCTAAAACTCATTATAATGCTGAAGAATTTGATTTGTTTTAGCAACTGCTTCTTTCTCTCTCGATTTCGATTTGTTTTCTCTTATTCAAACATGCAAGTTTCCATTTTTTTTCGACAAGACTCCATGGCGAGCTTATCCATGCAAATCTCTTTGATTTTCAAAATTCAATTTTTTGCTAGATGTTTTATCTTTAATTTTTGAAAATTTGAAAAACAACATTAAATGTCCAATTAAATTTGATTTTCCAAGTTTTAATTCATGGCGAATTTAATTTTGCCCATGGATTTTATCTTTGTCCGGCGCAATTTATTTTCTTCCAACACATCTATGGCGAATTTTTATTTTGTCCAAGGCGTTTTATATTTCCAAGTATTGGAAATAAATTATTAAAATGTCAATATTTAATTTATTTCCAACCCGTTCGTTTTTGGACCCATGGCTATTTTAATTTTTCTCCCCTTTTCTTTGGCTAAATGTTTATTTTCCAAATTTATTTCAATTTTTGTCTAGCCAAGTTAAAATTTTAGCTATCTCGTCAATAAATGTTATGCCAGATCCTCATTTTCTTTTGCCACTGCGGACTTCAAATTGTGCAAGGCACATTTTCTCATGCCGAAATCAATTTTTCTCTTGCTTGGACGAATTTCTCTAGGAGAAGTATGCATTTGGATGTCTTCTTTAGGCAAAATTCCATGATACTTAGACAAAATTTTAACCTCTTTGGCCTAGGGCGGACTTTCTTGCCTCTTTGCCATGTACATTTTCCTCTGTGCTCTTAGTCAAATTCACCAATTTTTTCCTAGGCATTCATACTCAGGCAATTTTTTTAATCTTTCCTCTCCTTCTTATGCTAGGCAGACTTCACACTCTCCTTTCCATGGCCTAGGCGGACTTTCTCAAGTTCTTTGCACCTTCCATCAAGGCATCGTGGACTTTCTATCCTCCTTGACATTTGCCTTTCTCACTCATACTTAGCTTAGCCAAAATTCGCATTTCCCCCCCTCTAAAGCATTAAAATACTTGGCCAAATTTTGAAATTTTCCTTTTCTAGGCCTCCAGACTTAGAAAAATTTCGGATTTTTTTTCTCTAAGGCATCAAACACTTAGGAATTTTTTTCAATTTTCCCCCTTCCCATGCTTAGGCGGACTTCACAAGTGCCTTGCCAAGGCTGGGCGAACTTTGGAAGTGTCTTTCCATTCCTCTCTCAAGGCATGGCGGACTTTGGAGGTGTCGTGCCAAGTCAAGGGTAGACTTTCAAGAGTCTTTGCCATTTTACTCTAAGGCATGGTGGACTTTGGAAGTATCTTGCCATCTTATCCTTAAGGCATGGGCGGACTTCAACACCTTTATGCCATGTCCCTCAAATTAAGGGCCGACATCTTCATTCCCTTCTTGATGGCGAACTCTCCATCCTTACCTTCCCTCCTTTATAGGGCCGACTTTGTTAATGGCTGAACATGTTCTCTTGATGGCGAATTTTCCAGACTTAGGCAGAATTTATCATGAATTTCATGTCCTTTGGTTGATTTTTTTTGGTGATTTTTCTCAGATGTTGACTGATTTTTCCATGCTTTTGGGTTGATTTTCTCAGATTTTCCCTTGCTTTTCCATGCTTTTCTTGATTTTTTACTTGATTTTTTTATTTTCACTTTGATTTTTCAATGATTTTTTCAAAATTTTGGTTCTAAAGATGGAAACATTGACCCGTTGACTAGGGCTGACTTTCTAAAAATAGAAAAAACAAAATCCCTAAAAAATAGGAAGTGTCAGAATTGGCCAAAGCACAGGCGATCCTCGTCTCCCAGACCTTCTGGGCGCTCTTGTGACATTTAGGCACTGATTCAGGCATGGATTATTGACTTGGCTTAGATGACTCTCAAAAGACTGACTTGAAACTTTGAAAGAAGTGACCTCATGAAACCGTTGCGCGGAGACAAAACCCTAAAAACTAGCAAACTACTGGGGGTCCCCATTTGCAATGGGGCGATGTGTGAAAATGTCAGAATAGACCCAACTTAATGGTATTTTTATTTTTTTATTAAAGGTAACAAATAAGGATTTCGAAAGGGCTTCCACCCTTTTACATGTTAACCAAACATAAACAACAATAAAACATCCAAGCAATAGGCAAACATCAGCATAAAAATAGCAACACCAAGCATAAGAGAAACAACCCTACCAACAACCAAGAGGCTAACAAAAGACCACCACCAAAAAGTTGAACAACCACAAGCAACACAAGAACTTGCCGAGGATTAGAGTTAATTGGGTGCCATAGCAGCTTTCCAATCCTCTTGGAGGAACTCCATGTGTTTTTCTACAAACTTTGCATAGTAGCTCATGGTTCTAGAACTGCAATTAACTCTTGATTCAAGTGAGGTTTAATTTTTTCTTGCAAGATTTTTAGTACTTTGGCATTGTTTTGGATAGTGGTTCAACTCACATCAACCACCCTTTCAAAATCAGCCTTGATTTTGTTGTACTTGTACGATTTTTTTTATGTTCAATCAAGTTTACTAACTACAAATTCTCATTTATCTACTCTTTGATATATTTCAAAATCTTATCTTCTATGCATCGTCTTGTTGGTCCTGTATGCTAACCTTGCAAGATCATAAATTCAAGAAATTGAAGAAATCAATGTGTTAATGCAAAAAGGAATGAAAGGTGCAAAGAGATGCACCAAGCATAAGGATGAGGGTGGGATGGTTTCAAGGATATGTTGTTAAAGACGATATATAGGCACTTAAAGAAGATTATAGGCGTGCCTCAACAAAAGAGCCGAAGACATCAATTTTTTTTTAACCCATATTCAAGTGCGCTAGAAGAACAAGAAGCCTATACAAAAAATAAAATGAGTAGACTTTCAAGGTTTTTTAGAGGGTTAGTTATGATAAGAGGAGAAGTTGTAAAATCATCAAAGTTATTTAGAGTTGTGTGATGAAAAGTTCATTTTTAGTCGTCACCATTTTCAAAGAGAAACATATTCAAAGATTTGCTATTTTAGTCATATCTTCTTATAGCCTGTGTTATTTTTAGTAGTTTCTATTTTTAGTATAAGGAATCTATGTTAGTTTTGGTGTTATCTATTTATAACTTAGAATGAATTATTTTTATATCATCTACCTCATTATGCGAGAGACGAGAGCTTTCAAGGGATGATTATAATATTTTGATTGTTGGTTCAACTGATAGTTGCATGATTGTAATTTTGAAAATAGTGGATGAGATAATTTATAGTAAAGAAATTGTAGTTAAGGCAGAAGTGAAGTTAGTTTAATTTATTATTTTCATGCAATTGTTTGTAAATAGTATAAATAAGTAATTTTTTGTACTTAGTAGAGAAATCAATGAATGGTAATTTTCATGTTTGCATATTGTTGAAATTGCTATTCAATGTTATTGTCAATTTGGAATTTGTAAACTCATGCAATAAAATTTATTAAGCCTATTTTGTTTTTAATTACTATTGAATGATTTTGTCATATGTGTTGAAGTAGATTAAATTGCTTTAACCAAATCGCAAGCTTTGTATTGTAGATCTATTAGAAGTTGGAAATTTTGGCTTTCTACCGATTCTTTCAATTAATTTACCAAAGCATTTGTGTTATTTTTAAAACTTGTTCAATCCCTGTGTTCTTGAATTGCCTAGTATTTGATTTAGTTGAACAAGGTAAGTGTCTAGTCACATGATTTATTTTTAATTAAGAACATAAAATTATTTGCCTATTTTTGAAAGAGGGTCTTAGCCTTTTACCCTAGGCTAAACCAAAATATATGCATTTATTTTTTATTCAACATAAATGTTAAAAACCCTAAAAATCAATGTAAAAATTGTATATTGAAAGTACATATTGTATTGTTTTAGGTTAGTTTTTATTTTATAGGAAGCTTCCTCTTCTAATTTGAAGAGATTTTTTTCACCTCACATTTGTTCTATTTTGTCGCATTGAAGGTGCAAATTAAAACTAACTTTTTTTGGTGACTCTATTACAAAACAACACAAGACACCTCCAGGGAGGACCTCCTCAAGGTATGTTCCTTCTAGGTTATACTATGTGGAAGTGATGTGGTCAAGCCTCCAAGGTGAGACCCAACTCCTAGAGTTAATTAAATCTTGACTAGGTTAAGTCCATTTAAATAAATAAATATTTAACAAATTATCTAACTTTTAAAATACAATAAATTGGAAATGTCTAACTAAATAAATCATCATTTAAAATACACAAATTTTAACTTAAAATATGATTCACATACATTACAAATGATTATGATAAAAGGATATCCTTCAATTTATTTAAAGAGAAACAATCCAGTGTATCACTTTTCTAAAACATTTAAAATGACTATTAAAAATAGGATTAAAATGCAATGAAATTAATTTAATTTTAGATTCTTAATCAATTAAATCTTATTCATTTTTTACTAAACAATGACTAATTTATTTATTAAGCGGTAAGTTCATAAAACAATAATTGAAAGGTTTACAAACTAAACTAAACAACTTCCAAGTATAAGTTCCTTTAGCAATAATAAATTACAGACTCTCCTAAAGTTTCCACTATAACAAAGGTGAAATTAATTTAATCCCACTTAAGGAGTTAATTGGTTTTAATAATTTTACTTAGTGGACCCTAATTATTAGGACAACTCAAGGAGCCCTAATTTAGTCTTTAAAAGCACACCACCTCCCTTTATTTCTCATTCATTTCATCTCATGTTGAGGAACAACCAAGGGAGAGGTATGGGGAATAATTTGTGAAAGCAATGTGTTTGTACTTTTTTTTAGATTGATTTTCCTTTTCAATCAATTTTTCTCAATTTTGGTTTTGTTTTTTTTTCTTCAAGGAATATCTCTTGCATTGTCCTATGTGTGTGTGCGCGCGCGTGTGTTCGTGTGCATGTCATTATTGAATTGTATGTTGTTGCAAACTATTATTTTATTCTTTTTGCTTTATGTGCACATGTTCATTATATATTAATACACACACATCTTTGATATTAATTAAAATATTGATCGCATTTTTTGAGTGCGAGTTTGATTTGTTCAAAAATAATATTCATTTTACATATAGGTCGATAGATATATAAGGAGTACACACACACACATCTAAAGGCGAAATGAAAAGTAGGTTGCATTTATAACATAGTAGGTTGAACACATGTTAAGGTTATTATTATTATTTTTGTTTTGAAATGAACAAAATAACATAGTAAAGCATTTGGGGGGAAGAGGGGTGGGACGAACCTCCCACCCCCCATAGGCTCATGGACGTGTGGGGAGTGAGGACTACACTCTTCTACCGCCATGGGTGATCAAGGCTTGGGCCCTACATCATAGCAACTCAATGTATTTTATTTTTATTTTAAACTTATTTAAAACAAATAAAAACCCTAACTACATTGCTCACCAAACATATAATACAAATGTTTTATATACTTTTTATTTTTAGAAGAATAATCTCCTGATATGTACATACACATACACACACACTTTGTTTTCCTTTTGGATAATAAAATAATAGAAAACTACAAGAATAAATTAAGTATATATAAATACATATGAAGATAATATTACATTAAGGAATATGCTTCTCTTCAAACAAATTTCAACAAGGAGATATGGGTAAAGTAGGAGAACTTTGCAAATAAATAAAGAACTATTTATTTACAATTGTATATATATAAAATCTTGAACTAAAAATTATAGACATGTAATTAAGCGTTTACAATAATTTTCAACTACTTTTATTTGATCAACAATAATCATTTTGTAAGGGAAATTATAAAAATAGTTTCTTTTTGCTTTCTTCTCACATCAAACATCTGCTACTACAACTTTGAGTACCGCAAAATGTCCCACTTCTTAAACAACTTATCCACTCTCTTTTCATTGGCTTCCTTTATCTACTTTTGTATCATCTTATCCATGATTTCTCCGTATGTACCAAATCTTTTTGCCTTAGGATCCTTTGGCTTTGTCAGTAGAATATCCACATAACCTTGGACATATTCAGGTGTAACCTCATAAGGTAACTTAGGAATCCATGAAGTTCTAGGCTCTAAAGCTTCCATGTAGTAATGATCCTTATCCACCATTAATGTTACCTCTTATACTTTCAAACCAAATTAGAGGGTATCCTCTGTCTACTCTACATCTCTACTTGCAGATTCTTAAAGAATTCCTAGTAGAAGGTATTGTATGCTTTCTTATCGTGGAAACCTTTTATATATTTCTTGTTTTGTCCATCTATCGGAGAAAACTTATCCCATATTTTTCCTTTAAAACCAAGTAATTCATTCAAGAAAAGAATGCAAGGAAAATGATTAATGATCCAAACTTGAAATTATATCCGGTTTCATTTGTCCTCAGATTATCCATCAGCTGCTCCCTCAACAACCCACATAGGTCAAAGTTGGCACCTCCCTTCACCATTTGATAAGTATTGTGAATTGTGATGGCAGTGGCAAAACCTCTGTTTGTGAAGTAGATCTTATATGCAATCGCCATTGCGGAATAGCGAACTCTAGGATTAGTGATATCTTTCAATGTTAGGGTTCTTTTATCAAATTTTTCTCCGGTAAGCTTAGTAACCCTCTCATTCTTGATAGACTTCAACAACGGAATTGGTTTGGAGGCACAAAGACTAGTAACTTCCTTAATAGCCTCTTTTGTAGTCATGTAGGGCTTATCCAACCAAATAGAATTCTTCATGAATGTGACTTAGAATAATTCTTACCCATTCCTTGCAGTTGTAGAAGTCTCGAAAATCTTTTCAAATGTCTAACCCTTTCATAGCCACATTTGCACATTCAGGTTTGTACACACCATTCTTATTCAAAAGTTCATAGCAGACCACTTCAAAAGATTATGTGTGATTGATTTCATTCAGAGGGCATGGATGTAGATTCTTACATCTTCGAAGTATACCACATCCACAGGAACTTTTGAAAATGCACCATCTTTATCAACCTCCATCGCCTTGAATGGAAACTTCTTGTACATTGGCCTAGGTTTCTCAACATCAACTAGCCACGGGGTCACCATTGATATACCTGTTGAAATTTTCAAACACAGTCGCTAGGGTTTGGTAGGAAAACACCAAGATAGCTTGAAAACCATTTCTCTTTTCACTGCTCCCAAACACAAAATGTTCAAATGAAACATAAAAGGCCTTTCATTTGCTCTAACTTTTACCATTAATGCATTCGTACTTGTTAAGTAAACCTTCTGCTAGATTCTTTGTCATCATAGGGATACAAAGATGCTTAGCACACCTCTGCAAATCATTCCTTCACTCTAGAACCTTTATCAATAAGTTCAATCTTGCTTAGCAGACTTGCACACTAGAGGAATTGACCCAATTCATCTTTCACGCTGAAATATTCAACATTTTATCCTTTTCAAGGGGCTAAAAGATTTGCAAACAATAGCTCCCCCTGAGATAGTGCTCTATCTCAGTTTGTCACAAGATCTTGTGCAAAATGCACAAGCATGGTGACTTGAATTATAAATCCGAAGACAATACCTGGCGTGCAACCTACGGTATTGCAAGAGTTTTCAATAGAACAACAAACTCAAAAAGAGTTGTATGCATCTTCAAAACTAAATTATTTACATTCAAAACTAGAATATGTACATTGCAAGAGGAATTCCAACAATCATCACATTGTTTGGAATTTGAAAATGTAAAACTAAAGCAATAAAACATAAAATTTTAAAAAAACATGTGTTCTTTTCTACCTCAATTTGGTGGGGTCATAATTCCTAGCCTGGTTATCAAAATTTGAACTTCTCTACCTTGTCAGAAAGGTCTCGAAGAGATCTAATTTCAGTCCCTTAAATCAAATGTTCATACTATTCCATTTAATGGTCCGACAACACTTCTGACCCCAAATTTTGCTACGAAGACCTCCGAAAATGCGATTTACTAAAATGTAGAAATATTGAAAAGATTAAATTTTCAATATTTTCCATCTTTGCTTGAATTGACACCTCCGAATCACCCCTAGGCTATTTTGGATCATTCCTCCCCCCTTGAAAGGAAATGGGCCCCATTGCATTCAATTGTTGTAGAAAATGAGGAAATTGGATTTGAATATGTTCCTTAGTTAACCACTTGCCTTGGTGAGAAAGTTGACCTGCTCAAACCACCCGGTAAAGAGGGATTCATTGATTTCTAAGAGTCTTCACAATGACTTTGGTGACATGATCACTCTATAATGGAGTAATGGTGTGGATTCAATTATGTAACATGAATGTGTTTAGTGGCATATGAAATGTCCAACAAAGGAGGAAAATTAAGTTTTAACAGGTCCACATTGAAAACTAGATGCAACCCATGAAATGGTGGAAAATTAAGCTCAAATGCATTTTCACCAACTTTCTTGATAATGGTATATGGACCATAGGGAAGAGGATGAAGTTTCCTGTTTGGTCCTTGAAGATGCTCCTAAAGATGCAACCACACCCTTTCCCCAACATGAAATTGATGAGGAATTTTGTGTTGATCATGTATGTCCTTATACTTCTTATTGTTGTTCTCCAAGATCTCATGAATCTTCTGCTATAGGTGTCTAATCTTATCAATGAACTTTGCTACTTGTCTACCTCCTCAACATTTGGTGAAATTTTAGATTATAGCATAGGTAGTGTTATATCCATAGGTTCCAATGGTTAATACCCAAGACACACCTCAAATGGATTGTGCCCTATAAAACTATGGAGTGCACAGTTGTAGCTATGTTGGACATAGGGTAGGCTCTCATCCCATGTGCGAGGATGCTTTGAATGATACATTTGTAAGATTTGAATGATCATTCGATTTACCACCTTTGTCTGCCCATTAGTTTGAGGATGGAATGTTGTAGACTTCGTCAATTTCGTGTCCATCTTAGCCCATAGTGAAGACCAAAAATTGTTGATGAATCTCCTATCCTTGTTAGAAACAAATTTTTGGCAAACCAAAATAAACCCAACCATGTTCAAAAAATAGCTTAGCAGTTTCTTCTGCAGAAATCATCTTCTTACATGCCACCATGATAGCCATTTTGGAAAACCTATCTACCACCACATATACACAATCATGGCCCCGTCTAGTAGTTGGAAGCCTAGACATAAAATACATTGAAATCGACTAACATGGTTTATCAGGGATGGGTAGGGGTAAGTACAAGCCTACTTTACGATTTGTAAGCTTTGCAATTGCATAGGCTGCACAATCTTGAATATATGAAATGATATCATGTTTCAGTTTTAGCTAATAGAAGTATTTTTGAAGGACAACAATGGTCTTACCGATGCCAAAATGGCTTGCAACATGACTATAGTGTGCTTCCCATATCATCTTTTTGCATTCTTTAGTGGGAACACATATGTGACCAATGTGACAAAGCATCCCATCTTGATTGCCTTCTACCAATTTGTTGTAAATGTCAGAAAAGTTAGGGTCATTACCATATAATTGGGGTCAATCCACCATTTGATGACCACATGAATCCAACACCATTGTCAAATCTGCAATTGGAGGCCCGCTCAAACAATTTGCCACTTTGTTATTGCTTCCATTCTTATGATGAATGTTGAGATGAAATTGTTGTAGATAAGCAGACCACCTTTGATGCCTATCATTTTGCAACTTCCCTTGTGTTTGCAAAAATTGAAGGGGTTTGTGATTTGTATGTATAATAGCCTCCTTTCCCAAAATGTAATGCTTCCACTGTTTACAGGCCTGAATGATGACATATAACTCCTTGTCATATTTGGGGTATCTACACATAGTATCAGAAAAAGTCTCATTGTGGTAAGCAACCAAATGTCCATGTTGCATGAGTACAACACCAATGACATACTCGGATGCATCTATTTCTATTTCAAAGGATTATTGTAGGTCTGGAAGGGCCAACACTGGTGCTTAGCATAGCCTTTGTTTCAATTCCACAAATTCCCATTGCTTTGCATCTATCCAATTAATTTTTTCTTGTGATCCACCCCTTAATGACTGATTTATAGGCCATGACAAATGCGAGAAACCAAAAAGAAACATGCGATAGAAGTTTTCAAAACCCAAGAAACTGTGAAGCTTTGTGAAATTTTTAGGAGATGGAAAGTCTTTGATAATTTGAATCTTTATAGGATCAACATGAACACCCTTATTGTCAATAATGTACCCCAAGTATTGGATGCTTTGCATACCAAAAGAACACTTTTCTATGTTGGCATAGAGTTTTTGTTTTTGCAGAGTTGAAGGCACTTGTTCAACATGGTGCAAATGCTCAATCCAAGTTTTGCTAAAGATGAGTATGTCATCCAAATAAATAACCAAAAAAGAATCAATGAATGGCCCGAGCACATCATTCATCATCCTCATGAAAGTGGTAGGAGCATTGGCTTGACGAAAAGGATTGACCAACCATTCAAACAAACCTTCCTTAGATTTTAAAGAAGTCTTCTACACATCTGATGGATCAATTGGTACTTGGTGATACCCAGATTTCAAGTCAATTTTGGTGCACTTAGCCCCTCGAAGCTGGTCCAAGAGATCATCAATCCGAGGAATTGGATATCTATTTTTCATAGTGATTTTATTTAATGCTCCATAATCAATACATAATCGCCATGCCCCATCTTTCTTCTTAGCAAGAACAATCAGTCTGCCACAAGGTGAAGCACTTGGAAAAATGTGTCCTTTTTGAATTAGCTTTTGAATCTGCCTCTTGGTTTCATCATTTTCCAAGACTAACCTCCTATAGACTAGCTCATTTGGTAATGGTGTCCCTAGCACTAAATCAATAGAATGTTTGACTTGACAATTCATTGGAAGCCCAATTGGAAAATTAAACATATTATGATATTGCTTCAACATTTGATCCATTTTCTTTTGTTGGTTTTCTGTTGTGACCACTTTATTATGTGTATTTAGAATGACGTATTTTGTTTCCTTAGAATAAACCATGAGCAATACAACAACTCCAGTTTGAGCAATCAAACATTTACATTGTTTAGCACTAATCAAAGATGTTGATTATTTTGGACATACCTCTAGTATATGATAATTTTGTTCACCAAGCTTGATTATGATGTTGCATGGTCTTGACTCATAGACACCATGTTGTTGATATATGTATGGTTTCCCTAGCAAGACATCACATATATCCAAAGGTACCACATCGCAGATTATTTCATCCTTGAATGGTTTTATTGTTTATAACAAACGACATTGTTTATTTACTTGAATACATCATCCCTGGCTTACCCATCCCATGGAGTATGGTTGCAGATGTTTTGTTGTTTTCAGATTTATTCTCTTGACTGTCTCCATAGAAATTAAATTCTTTTGGCTACCACTTCAATAATAAAATGTAGAGCCTTTCCATCAATCTACATTTGTGAATGGAACAATCATTCTTCATCCTTACGAGGCAAGATTTTAGCAATTGCAACCATCGCATATGGGTATGCCTCTAATCTATTCATTATCATTATGTTCAAAAGGGCCTGTTGGTAATGATTCAGGCTCAACTTCATCTCCACATGTCTCTGTCATCATATTTTAATGGTTCGACAATCGTTGGTGTTATGAGATGCACTCATGTATTTCACACCAAATGCCTATATATTGCGTCTTCTTAGTACCCCGTGTCTTCTTTGTTGTTGGTGAATTTGAGGGACATTCCTTGGCCACTTGCTTTCCTGCAAATTTATTGCTACATTTTCCCTTTGATTTATTATTTATGAAATAATCTTTATTCCCTTTTTGTTTGAATTTCTCTTTAATTTTTGTGACATATTTGTAAGTAGTCACTAATGTTTCAATATTCAAATAAATCATGTCAGTCTGAATATATCTATGAATTTCATTGCGATACTTCAACATGTTATGCTTCTCAAAATCCTTGATGCCAAGTTTTGTTGACAGTGCATAGAAGGTATTGGTGTAATCTTGTACAAATTGATATTTCTTTTGTCGAAGCAGCTACCACTACATATACTTTGGTTCATAAGTATCTTGGGGGAAGTATACTTCTTTGATGTACTCCACAAATTCTCCCCATGTCAGTTTGTTATCAAAGTTTAGCTCCAATTCTGGTCCAATGGGTATTTCTCTATCTATTACCTTAATTTTCCACACTTGTTTCACATGGCTCTCGGCTTTGAGGAGGAAAAAATTATTTTCTCTACATATGAGAAATGATTCAAAGAGAAGTATTGTTCCAATTTTGATAACTAATCATCAACAACGTCAACATCAATTTGTCCTTTAAAATTTGGGATATCAAAATTTACTTGCACCTTGAATGGGGTGTGTCCACAAAATGGTAATTCTGCCCCGTTTGGTTGTTGGTTACCTTGGTTCTGTCGGAATAGATGTGCAAATTGATTCATCATTTCATCTCACTACTTATTCAAAGCTTCTTCCATCATCATCTTGATAGGGTATGATGAGTCACCTCATTCTTCTGCCATCTTTGGTTGTGTGCATCTTAAAGGAGGATAACCTAACAAATTTGGTAGATGCACAGGACAAGTGAGGGGGGGGGGTGTGAATCAGTTGTACATTAAAACATTCAATCCCTCATTAAATTTCAAACCCTCATTAAGCATTAGAAAAATGTAAACTTATGAAACAACAATGCAAACATTGTTGGGAATATGATGCCGTTTAATTGCAATCCTAAACATTATTTCATGTATCTCCTAAAGTCCATGGAAAGTGTTCCCCAACACTAAGATTAGAAAGAGATTAAATTTGAATGAAATGAACATGTAAATTGACATTTGTAATTAATTCTAGATGATAGTAACATGTGGGGATGCCCAAGAAGAGCTCCTACAAAATAAGAGCACATGGGGCACCCCCATGGAAAGTGGAACCCGTCTTGAGTTAAGTTAACTATTTTGAGAAAGATAACACTTCAGTAATGCATGTAAAGATCCTAGAAGTTAGGAATTGATGTTTACATGCATGGAGTTCAGTTCAATTCAGTTTAGTATCAACTTAGTTTAGTTTAGTTTAGTTCAGTATAATTATCTTCAGTTACAAGTAGTTAGTTTCAGTTGAATGCTAGTTGACTTTAGTTGACTTGGAATGCATGACTAATGACTTGAGTTGCATGACAGATAATAGGTGATACATTTAGTTAAGTGGGGATGATCAATCATGCATCCTTTTTGCATGAATTGATGGAGAGATATGTTTCAGTTAATAGAGATTGACTTGGACCCACCTTGGGTGCCCAAGTTGGCATCTTAGAGTTAACACTTTTGCATGATAATATATTTTATAAGGATGAGTTAAGTGGGCCCATTCTTGGGTGCCAAATTTGAGGAGAAGCTTACAAGATATCTTTGTAATCAGCGTTGAGTTAGGACTTCAATTTTGGATGCCCAAATTGATGGACTTGGTTTGACATTGTTTTTCACAGGAGAACTCTACTTGCAAAGAATAGGTGCAGGTTTTGTGAGATAAGCTTTGGATAATTATTGTTTATAAATTGTAGCAAGTTGATGAGGGCGTAGCTTGAGACTTAGAAAATAACCCACAAACAAGAGAATAATTTTATTATTCAGAAAATGGAGCTTCTTACATGCAGAGGATCTCAAATCCCCAAGTTCTACAACACATGCAAGTTACAGAAAGCTACTGAATCACCCTTTCGCAATATGTGAGCTTGTCCCCAAAAAGTTACCCAAAAATTAGAAACCTAACCATGAATAGAGCTCCTCTTTAGTTCGGAGTCAAAACAACATTCAAATTTGAGTTTAGGCGGTTTGGCACCGAAAAATTACAACTTGAAGTTCAAATTTCAAAAGAACATTTGCAATTGTATCTTCTAGAAAGTGTGCCAACTTCCCGGGGCCATAAATTTTGATCCGGGACTTCGATTCGTGAACCAAGATTGCCCTTACACCACTGGATGCTCCTGCATCAGACACCCAGGGTAATTTGAGAAGTGACCCCGTCACATCTTAGATGGTGGAGGAAACCCCAAATGGTCAACCTCTGCCTTAGGCAACCAGGATGAATCTTCAACAGGCCTTCCTTTCCATTTCACCAGATATTCTTCATACTGCCTGTTCTTGGTACTCCTTTCCACACGACTATCCAGGATTTCTTCAATCTCCTCCTTTTCTGAAGTAGGTGCTGGAATCCCACACTATTCCATCATTGGTACTTCCTCTGTGCCACCTTCATGATACTCTGTCAAATCTAAAATGTTGGACACAGGGGAAATGTTGAATCCATCCGGCAACTCTACCTCATATGCATTCCCTGAATCATGCCTCTTCAAAATTTTGCAGGGACCGAATTTCTTCATCTTCAATTTGTTATATGTTCCCACTGGAAACCTTTCTTTCCTCAAGTGGACCATCACTTCATCACCAATCTGAAACTCCTTATACTGCATATTCATCTTGTTAATATGTTCTCTTACCTTCTCATGTATATCCTTGATGTGTTCTGCAAAATCTTTAGCTTCAACACTTATTTTCTTCTCTTGGTCCATCTTACTCAATTCTGGAGCTGTTCTGGGGATACCTCCATACACAATATGGAATGGTGATCTACAGTGCTTGTTGACATAATTGTTGT
>VDFB02382943.1:0-48716 GCA_007258455.2 Sequoia sempervirens
GAGTAAGTATCTCGTCTCATAATCCATTGCAGATTGGGAGATACTCTTTGACAACCACTTCAAAAGCAAAGGTAATGGAAACTAAAATTCAAGAGATCAAATTAAAAAGATTCAAGGCAAGAACGGATTTTGACTACAGAGGAATGAAGGACAAGATAAAGAGAGCTTTCGCACATGTTCATCGCTTTGAAGATATTTGGGTGGATCTTCGAACAGAGGACATCCGTAGAATGGATTATTGCAGGCTCACAATTGAACAAATTATTGATCTTAATCTGACCTTGATCCCAGAAGGAGTGATTGATGATGGACAGATTTTAGATCCAGAGTATGAGGAACAAAGAGTTGTTGACGCTTCTATTCCAGCAATACAATGATCTCATAAGGAATCTAGTTCTATCTTTAATAGATTCCAATCAGTTTTGGCAAATACTAATTCTTGGCTTAAGAGTATAGGTGTCAAAACCATTAAAATCAGAGTTAGTGATGATGATGATTCAGCTGGACCTATTGGATTGAAATCAGAAGTTAGAGACAAATCCAAGGAAGGTGCTTCTTCTTCAGGAACCAGAATTAAGTTAAAAGGCAGCCGTGTTGTGGAAAAACCTTTGGAGAAAACATTAAAAGGGAAGGAAGTTAAAGAGACGCAGATCCAAATCATTGATCAGCAAGAGGGAGATGTTCTTGAATCTCCTACTGTTCTAAGTATGATGTCTCCACATATTGATGCTACACTAGTATCAATATTGTCTCCTATGTCTCAAATTGATAGTGATGTTGATTCTTTCTCAATGGTTTTTCTTTCTTCTATTGCTCCTACGGAAGTTGCTCTTCATACTTCAACTTCATCCACATTAACCACTTCTATGGAGAACATGCATGATAATTTGGAGAATGTTTTTGATGCCAATCCGATGTATCAAATGACATCACAGATGACACTTCCAAAGATAGATACATCAGCTGCAAGTTTTGATTGTTTTATGGCTAATGCTGATCACAATACGCCATCTGAACAAACACTCGTTGCAATTCAAACCAAGACATCTCCTAGGGTAACAACTATGGTACAGAATGAATCTGTTTCTGCACAAACCACAATTGTTGTTTCAAATGCAAATACATTGGATCTTCCTCCATGATTGAGTTCAGTCACTTTAAAGAGAAAGAAACAGGCAATCTCTCCTGATGTGTTTGATTTCCAGCAGTTGAAGAAATCTAAGCCAAAGGTTGCAAAGAAAGCCAAAATGGTTTCACAGGTGGTTGTGGACAGCAATAGGATGAAGTATGCAGAAATAGTTGAACCTCTTGCAGACAAGTCACCAGAAGAGATGCAAGTGTCTGACTACAAATTCACCAGGGTGGATTTGGGTAAACAAACACATGCTAGCATGATGCAAGATGCCCAAAGTTCAGTAATAGTCTTAGCACACAGTTATAATGAACTCTTGGCTAAGAAAGAAAAGCTGAAAGAGGAGAATGCACAACTTGTTTCACTAATTCAAAAGATTACCAAATCTTCAGAGATGGTTGATTCATTGTCTTCCTCTATTTCCGAAGAATGCATTAAACAAATTGAAAAAGTTGGACAAAAAGCAAGGGCAGTTGATTCTTGGGTTAATCAATTGATAAATCAAAGTACCCAAGTGATTAAAAAGGTTCTTGATGTGATGACTAATGTAAAGATAGTAAAGTTGAAACTACGCCAAGCTTCTGACACTTTCAAACAAAGCTTGGAATCTATGGAAAGTGATTTGAAGAGTTGGTATGCTTTGAATGAAGAACATTTGGAAATCTTATGTGCCAATGCAATAATACCAAACAGAGAAATGTATATTGAAACTGAAGAGCTCCTATTAAATAAAACATTGGTATTCAAAGAGCTCATTTCAGATATATAGGCTGCTCAAGAGATAGTGGTTGAAGAAGAACAAGATATCATTTCAAGCTTTGAAAAGGAGTCTTGCAAGCTAGAGGATCAAAATGGTGAAGTACTTCTTGAAGATGCTATACTTTCGGCATTAACAGCAAAGTTTCATCAGGAGTTAGAAGTTGAAACCTTCATCGTACAGTCCATCAGCAGATTTGTAGATCATCATACATTTCTTAATAAGATGCAGATTGCATTGGAAGAGCATCCATTGTCAATCATCAAATGTTTTGACACCATCATCAAAATAGTTGTTGTTGCCAAGAACACACAAGGGCCAAATCCTGATGAACTACAGAATTCCATTCATAAATTTCAATGTTTCAAAGATAGCCATGGAAATAATTGAAGTGTTATTTAATTTTCAGTTTTGTTCCGTTTGGACAAATTACATGTAAAGGCAGAAATTGTAATTACATGTAATCAAATTACAAGTCAAGATAAATTAGCATTGTAATTTGGAATAAGTCAATTGCAAGTAGTTGGTGGTTGAGAGAATTTCTCAAATTAGTTGGGATCCTCCCACCTTTTTCTCATGACTTCTCTCCTATAAATACTTAGGGGGTCCTTTGTAATCTTTATCTTTTTAGCAAAAGAGAGAGAACTCTGTAGAAATTTACAGCAAAGAAGTCTTTGAGCTTTGTGTATGTAAACCTGATTTTCAAGCAATACAAAGGAAGGATATAAGGTTTCAAACTTTGTGTTGAATCTTATTGTATGATATTACTATGTTCTTATGTCATAGTGATACAGTTTTCTGAATTATTCTTGTAATCTCGTGGAGTTTTTGTGATAAAACTTTGATCTAATTTCTTGTAGTCTTTGTGCTATAAGTTTGAAAGGTTAAATTAGCTTAATTAGTGATTAGGAGTTGGGGAGAATTATAAGTCTTTGTGCTTGTAATAATTCTCATATTAGGTGATTCTTGAATGCATTATACTTACAGACTTTGTGCTGTTATATGTTGCAACTTATTCTTAAATTATCTTTCAAAAAGGGTAGATAGGATCTCAGATTCTCAAGACTTTGTGCTTGGAATTGTTTTCCTGTCCCGGAGGAAGTGACGGAAGTCTTTGTGCTTTCAGGAAACTTCATTTCCTTCGATTTTATTGCAGGCTGTTATAAGAGTTTTTCTAAAAGTTATTGTTACTTTTCTGTGAAGAGAAAAGAATATAATCTTTCCTGAAACAAGAGGAAAGGTCGTTATTCCATCCATTTTAGTTTTAGTTAGTAAAAAGGGGGAGCCTTCCCTAAATTAGGAGAGTATTATACTCACACGCTGTGGCTGAAACCATCATTTTGTTAAACCTCACAAGTTTGCAAAATATTCAGCCAACACAAGGGACCCCATTTGATTGCACACTCAAGGTTGACAATGCTGCACCCAATCAATCAGTGAACCCAAATAGTACTATCGCCACTGCAGAATCATTCTAATCATGAAAATATTGCTCATTTTAAAAGAATGTACTTTCTCCCAATTCAACAACCTATATGAAAAACTCCTTGTCAATTGGACTCTAAATATATACCCACTCCCTTTTTATCCAAGACCACATAGCAAATCGAAAAGTATTAAATCTGAACCATGCCAATTATATTGTATTTTGTAGACGTTTATTCATACAACTAAACTTAGGGAAAAGGTTTGTATGATGTAGGCAGACCATAATCGTACAATAGTGCCTTTGTACGACAAAAATTGAAAAACTAGCCCATACAGCAGGGTTGTACTAAAGATGTACTACGAGTGTGAAAATAGGTCATACGATAGTCAAAGGGGCATGTTGTACAATTGGTAGAGGTGTGGTATTTTTTTATTAAAATCAGGTTGTACAATAGTGAGCAATATTTTAGGCCGTACAACAAAGTCAAGAGCTAAAGAATAGAAGTGGGAAGTAGATAGTACATTGGTACCTTTGGATTCGTACTATGGAGAAAGAATGAGGTTGTATGGCTGAACGTTGAACTTCAAATCTATTTTTTTAATTTGTCTTTGCTCTACTAATAACTGTTGTATAATGGCAAAATAAGGTGGTTTAATCTTTTTTCAAACTTGAACTTTATTAATTTTATTATTTTTTTCGCTCCTCTCAGGTGTGGCCAACCTAGTTTTTTGCACTCTAATTGCAAAAAAAATTGTCTAATATTTTTCTCTTTTTCATGATTTTGTTGTAAAGTTTATCTTGACAACACATCTGTATTTTGTAAACTCCGGATTAATTTTTTAACTATTATTCTTTGACACATACCTTCATTAATTTTGTGATCTTCAATGAAGTTTGGTGCCTCTATTGGAACTAAAAGTGTCATCTTTTGCAAACCTTGTATTGCATTTGACACACAAATTGTCCAACTTTTTGTTGATCTCTATAGCTTCAATAAAATTACAATTTGACAAAAATACCTCATAGTCCTCCATTTGCCAGTAAAATAGGTCATGGAGAGAATTTGTTTAATCTTTTGAACATGACTATAATTCCAAAATCCCTTCATCATTTGGTTCCATCAAACCTTGATCCTGCTTCTTCGTCCATTCTTCTTCGCAATCTAAATCTGCTGAATCCAAGGAAGCTACTTCCTCACTAACTGCTTGGTTCTTCACATGAGTTATTTACTTTTTGCCCTTGTTCTCAATGGAGATTGTATTAATTTTTTGGTTGTGGTAGACTTTGGCTACTACCAACCAACCTCAACCCAACAATGCGTCGTATCCTTTCTTCCATAATGAAATGACCACAAAATTCAACAAAAATGTTTGGGTTCCAATAATTATCTTTTGGCCCATTAAAATTCCAAGTGCCTTAATACATTGTTGATTTGCACCCACTAGTTGAAAATATGGGGGCCAAATTGTCGACTTGCCTAGACTTCTCCAAGTGTCTTTAAAAAGTAGGTTCACACCAAACCCACCATCAACAATTGTATTGGTGAGATTCCTTCCAAGGATCTCCATATTCACCACCATTGGTTTCTTTGTCCTGTTAACAGTCAATAGCATTGGATCAGTCATTTGGTCGCTCAAAAACAAATGTTTAGCTGTTCGGTCTTAATTTTCGCCGTATTTCAAATGGTTTTTAGCATGCACCATCTCATTGTTCTTCAGTACAATAGCCATTCAAAGTTCAGGAATACTTTGTAATAAATCCACTACTTTAAACAGTATGGTACATTGAAGTACTTGCCTTGTAATATTTATACCAAATTGTAATTGATTTGTCATTGTACTTGCATTTGCATTTAAGTCACATCATTCATTAGCCATAGCATTCTCCACTTCAACCCTTGCTTCATGAAGCCTTTCTTTTTCTATACATGGGTTTGGGTACAAAACCTTCTTTGTTTGGGCTTGTATAACAGCCAATACTTCATTATGCCTTATAAACATGTTTTCGACCTTTTAACAAACATTGAACGCTCATGGTTCTCTGGTTCACACATTTGCACACTTTTTCAATTTGTCCCGCTTGTGCCGTTGTCTCTTAAAGTGCCCCATGCGGTATAAAAACACATAAGATTCCCGTTTTGGGGGGGCATATATTTGATTTCATAACCCACTTAGAGATGCATTTTGTGGCATTGATGGAGTGGACAACTCTCCCGGTGTAAAGAGTACTTGTGTAATCCTAGTCTTCAAATCATATGGGAACTCTTTTATTGAAGGACCCATAACTTGGAAAATCTCACAAAATATTTTTCTAGGATAGTTACTTTTGGTGTGATCTTCACTTTTGCATTTAGTACATCATAGTTCATTAGTTTCTTTGTTGGTTTCTTTCTTCGCCTTCAATTCTTTCATTATTAAAAGCATGTCCCTCTAGAGCACTTATATCATTCCCGATTCATTATCACTATTGTCATCCGAACTTCCATCTTCCTTCATTTTTCTTTTTCCATAGGAGGACATTTTGTTTTCACTTTCTATGTCCTTTACCCAACTATAGGCTTTTGGATAGGAAGAGGGTAGTGTTACCTTCACATTTTTTCTTTAGTGACAGAAGTAGACCTTCAATGAACCTTTTTTCTTGAGATTGTCAGTTAGTTATTTTTCTAATTTTACAAGCAATTCTTTAAGTCTACGAGTATAAGCTTGAATGTTTTCGTGCTTACCTTGATTTGTATTGTAAATTTCTGCAATTATTTCATTATCATCATGAATCAACTTAAACTCTTCTTTGAAAGCCTTCTTTAATCTCTCCCATGTGTTTCGGAGGTTTGGTCAATTTCTATAAACTGGTCAATTGCTAAATCTCGCAAGGTGGCTGGAAAAGTTCGTAGCCAAATCGTCTTAATCATCTTGACCATTTGTTGTCCAAATTGTTTCACAAGTCTTACAATGCTTATAGGATCCTTTTATCCATTGCCTGTAAACTTGGGTAACTTTTTCTTTTCTATACTAAGGATTCCCATGGTTTTGTTTTGATGCAAACCTAGTGCCTAGAACTTGCTTGCTAGGTAGTTTTTATTCAAACATTCCAATGGTTATCTTGCACTCTCAACCACATAGGAATTATCTAGTCTTTCTTCAGCTTCAACATTCTATGCACATGTTTTTCCTTCAAATTTTCTTTTATATACCCTTGACTTGGCTTCTCCTTTGATTGACAACCTTTCAATGCATCGAAGATTACTCTTGTACACTTTTGTGAAGGAATTTAACTTTGTCTCCCAACTTACCTTGTCTAGAGAAGGTTGTCTTGATTTTTCCACTTAGTTGGAAAGATTGACCCATGCTTCATCAAGTAGTGGTAAGTGCTCGGCTATCTCCTCCCTCCCTTTTTATGTTGTCTTGTAATGGAATTTTTTTTGTTTGTTTGACTACAGCTCCAACTTCAACTTCTTTCTTGGGATGGGCTCCAACTTTGAACTTGTATTGTTGGGGTTTCTTCAACTATTTCTCATAGTCTTCTTCATTCTCTTTGCTCTACGATCCTTAAAGATTGTCTGATCTCTTAGGCTTCACCACCTTGTGGTCTATTCCCACTTTTATTGGGGTCTAAGGGCATGAATCTCTCAAATCTGACCCAATTTCTTTTAAGACAACAATGCCAATGTTTACTCTCTGTTGGCGTTTCAATTCGCACCTCTAGAATACGAATTAGAAACGGACAACTATGCGCAAATAAATTGCTCTTCAAATTAGGAGGGGAAGCTCCCTCTTTGCTAATGATACTTAAAGAAAGCAAACTAAACTATTTCCCAATCTTATTTGTTCTCAGCTAAGAGCACAAGGTTATAAAATTCTTTGCGTCATAGCTGAAGTTTTCTCTTTTAGAATTTCAACTACAACTAGGCCTACTCTAATGACGCTTCTAGCTACTCAAGTAAACTCAGAGCTTGAGAGTTAGAAGTAAACAAGGAATGATTTTAACACAAATTGCTTAAACAAACTCACTTCCACTACACACCTGAAGACTCATTGTACTTTTCGATGCAAGCTGAAATAAAGATTATATAAGTAGAACATAGAAAACAAAACTTGAGACAGTAGATCAAAGCAAAGTAGGCATAAGATTTCCTATCTCAAACTTATAATAATGACTACACTTCTGGGACAGCAGATTTGTAGCAATAACAAGCTTACAGTTTAGCGATCAAACCAGAATACACTTGACACAAATTACACATGAACTGTACAATAACTTGCAGCAAAGGCAAGCATGCAAGCTTGCTTTTACACTAAGTGAACAGACACTGAATAACAACTTGCAGGAAAAAGTAGGCTCAGCAATTTGTTATCACAATAACGGTTAAAGAAAAATGGGAAAGGCTGCCCTTATTTATACACAAACAAGGAGTAGGGAACCCTAAAATCTTCTTGCTTTTACAACTAGACTTGCCAACTTGCAAGCTTTATTTCTAAAACTAAAACATGACAACTAACTAACAACTTGTTGAAAGCAAAAAAAAGGGAAAGTGCCAACTATTACAACTTGATTTTTTTCTGTTTCACAAAAAATAGATAAGCATGAGACAAGAATAGCAAGAAAACTTGGAAAAGGCATCAAGTTATTTGCTGCTTTAATTCTATCTTTGGAAATCTTCGTTGTCCCGAAAAGATAACTCATTCATGAATATCTTGGGAAACTATATCCGCCAAAAAGCTAGTAACTTGCTCGTTGTTAGGAGCACTGATACTATCTAGAGCAATATTCCGCTTTCCAAGATTTCCTTGTCTTCTGCAATCTAACTTAGAAAATCTTTGACCTCTTCAACTACTTTATCAAATCTTGCTGACATCACTGCAATCTGATTTAGCTTACCGACAATAGGATCATTGCTAAAACTACCACAAACAAGATTCTGGAATTCTACTTGTACCTCATCAAGATAGGGATCTGTGAAACAAATGTGCTTATGCATTTGAGGACATCAACAACTCTCTGTCTATATTCAACTAGTTCTTTAGATATTTTTTCATAGGTTTTCACTTTTAAGAGGTGTTGTTCTCTCCAAGCAAAAATCTTTCTCTTATGTTCTTTTGCCACAATTGAATCATATGCCATCCTTGAAATGATAATCTCGTGTATAGGTTTCACTTCCGCCATACACTGCTCAAAATCCTTAATCCCTTGGCACAGATCATGGGCATTATATCTCAACTAGTATATTTCTACAAGTAAAATTTTTCCCCTGGTGATAAACTCCTCTATCCAATCTCGCACATGCTTCCTATATATAACCAACTGACTTAACTGGTGTTGATCAGCCGGTGACTCTAGAATTTGTGGAAGCAATAGAGTGGCCTGTGAAGTGTCATGAAGTAGATTAGAAACATATTGCCACAGTTGCCGAATTTCAGCCTTGAGGGCTGCCTTATTCTCTCCATCCTTAAGCACTCTCTCCTTTAGATTTCTTGCTGCAACCTCGAAGAGATTTATGTCAGTGTGTCAAGTGCTTCTTCCGAGATTGGCCTTGACAATAGTGAAGTCATCAATCTCAACCTCATCAATATTCTTATCCTCCGGAGGCATAGCAATTTCAATGATAATTTCACCATCTAAATTCATCTCTCTATGAACTTGCTTCTTAGGTTTCTTCACTGGTGTATCTTGGTAGACACTCTCAAGCTCTGAAAAGTTCAATTGATACGAGGGCTTCCTCCTTTTCCTTCCCAGGATGTTCTCAAGCCAAGACGAGGTGTCTTTACAAACTTCTCTAGGAGGCTCGGCTTCAACTTCATCAATCTCTATTAGAAATATGGTCAGAGTTAAAGAAGCAAAATAATGTGTGCTTCTATATTATCTCTTTCATTCAAATACAATACATATTTATAGGATTGGACTCTCCTACTTTGTCGGAGAGATCCTATAACAACTCTCTAATATAGATGAGCTATTTTTAATAGCTCATAAAACAAACAAACAGTCGTACTAACAAACCTAACAAATAATGGAATATTAAACCACCTATAGTTATTACGTGAGTTGTAGTAACCATAGAAGCATAAATCTGCAAAAAATCCCGATTAATCGCGATTTTTAAAAACTTTGCAGGCTGGACGATTTTTTCCCCGATTTTTTGAAAAAATCGTTGACCTTTTGGTCAACCATTTTTTCTTGTTTTGAACTGCAAAATCGCCAAAAAAACGCATTTAAAACCTGCAAAAAAAGGCGAATAAAATCACACTGATTTTTGCATGTAAAAAAACCATGAGACCATAGCTTGTTGCTTACTATTATGCTTTGATAGATTTTTTCCAAGCATCCATAGCTTGTTCGAAAGCACCTGTTTTAGGCTTTTAGCCATCACAGCAAGGCAGTGAACTGTTTGATAAAATGCTTTGGTAGACGTGTATGGAAAATGTGGTAGCATAGACAAGACAGTGAACTGTTTGAACAAATGCCTCAAAGAAATGTGGTCTCATGGTCATGGAATGGCATTCCATGACCATGAGACCACATTTCTTTGAGGCATTTGTTCAAACAGTTCACTGTCTTGTCTATGCTACCACATTTTCCATACACGTCTACTAAAATGTAATGCCATTCCATGACCATGAGACCACATTTCTTTGAGGCATTTTTTCAAACAGTTCACTGCCTTGTCCATGCTATTGCTTACTATTATGCTTTGATAGATTTTTTCCAAGCATCCATAGCTTGTTTGAAAGCACCTGTTTTAGGCTTTTAGCCATAGCAGCAAGGCAGTGAACTGTTTGAAAAAATGCCTCAAAGAAATGTGGTCTCATGGTGATGGAATGCCATGACAAGCAAATTGCTAACAACATAGTTTGAGATGGAATCACCTAGGGAATTTTGGAAATTTCTCCCACTTCTCTTCACACCCATATAACCAACGAAAATCTATTTTCTATAATTCATGGATTGAACTCTATATTTTATTTGCTCTCAATGTTTGTATGCTATGGAAATGCCATTAAAAAAAAAATTAAAGTAGTTTCTGATTGTTTTTCTTCAACTTTTTATGTTTTTTTGTAAATCCGATTTTTTCCCGATCTTTTCCCGATTTTTTCAAAAAATCCTGAACTTTTGGTTTGCCGATTTTTTCCCCAAACGATTAATGTTGCTATCAACTAGTAACAACTCACACACATTATTATTTTTACCCATGTGAACACTAATTTCCAACATCCCCCCCCCCCTTAGTGTGAACATGGTACGAACTCACACCCTTCATCTACAGTATGCTCATCCCTGTGGCATGTCCAACTGACTCATGACCTTGATCCAAAGAAAGGCTCTCTCCTCCCATGGTTTTAAATAGGCTTACCACAAACCTTGACGTGAACAGGAACCTCCACCATCTGTCCACCTCATGTGGTTTTTGGATCCTCCCACAAACCCTTTCAGAATCCATAAACTGCATTACACTGGTGCTTTTGTTCCCCACTATGATTGTGCATTAGGGAAGTTATATGGAAATCAATATACATATCACAAATCTGAAAAACCCATACTAGAAAAAGTTTCACATTACATTCCATAAGAACACAATGTTCTTAATTGTAGTCACTATTGTCGATCGCTGCCACTCAATATCGAATAGCATAGACAACTACCACTACCACTAGAAGTTGCCTTTGACTTTAGTCGTTTTGGCACCAAATGGGAATGGAACATTGGTTATTATTCCGCCCCCTCCCCCCCACAATGTGAAATTTCCATTTATTCACACAACCTGTAACAAATCATATCATGTTGCATAAAAGAAGATAAAATGCCACCAAAGCTGATGAGTGGCCTTGTCGTTAAGTGACTGACGAGAGGACGTTGATTGTCCTCTTTCCTCCGTTGCCTCCTGCCTCCATTAATTTTCTACCTACTTAACAAATATGAAATATGGCTTTGAATCTTAATTTTGAAAATGCCCCCTAATCAAAACAATGTCTAAGGTGTCAATTTCCACCGATATTGCACCTTGAGATGACCAACACTCACACAAAATTTACATACATATTAAAAAGAAACAATATGAAGAACTAAACTTCTTTAGACATTTAGAAGACTAATAAATAATATTAATAAAGCAAACCCAAGTGTCAAAAAAATGTCTTTTCTTGATTTTTCCTTCCACCCAAAGCAATATCAAAGTCAAATTAAATTGCTCCCTTTAAATTAATCCTTTGAAATATTTCACCTTTCATCGATTTCCGCCTGCACATCCTTTTGGTTCTTGCCATCAACAATGCTACTAGTAGTCACACACTTATTGTGCAGGGCGAGGGCTTCTTATTGGCTGGAGCGCAAAACCATAGGGAAAGTATACATGGCACACAATAATAATGAGGATCAATGGAATTTCAAAGTGAAAGGAGAACAAGCGTCTGTTTTCTAATATGGAGCCCGAACCACAGCAGAGCTGAGTCGTAAGCGAGGATCAGACAATGAAACGTTGGAAAGAGCCCCACTGCGAACACAACTTCAAAATCAACGAGTCCCACACTCGTTTTGCAACCAGATGACCAAATCGATAAAGATATCATTGAGATCGAGCAATATTCAATATGACACCCTCAATACTTTGTTGTGGCACTATCAAGAAACACTGGATTGTAAGTAACTCGATACATCAATAGCGCCAAAAAAAGATAATATGTGAATCCTCAAAACAGATCCTCCAATCTCAAGCATAAAAGACACCATCAGTGATAATAGATTGGTTGATGTAATACACAAACCCTTCAAGCAAACATTTGAAAGACCATAATATGCGGATCCGAAAAAAAAACAATCAAGCAAATAGAACCTCTTGATAAATGCGTTGAACAAACTCAACTGCCGATCCACAACTGCAAGAGCAATAGGTAACAGATGAACAAGCTCATCAGCTACTAGATTAGTTTCTATAATGACGCCACTTCCATCACCCAAATTTCTCTATTTGCAGAATATGCGTGTGTTGGCGTTTAAATTCGCACCTCTGGAATGCGTATTTGAAACGGACAGCTATGCACAGATAAATTGCTCTTCAAATTAGGAGGGGAAGCTCCCTCTTGCTGATGGTGTTGAAAGAAAGTAAACTAAGAACTAAGTTGCCTATCTTTTTTATCAGCTTAGAGCACAAGGTTTATTAAACACAAACGCCGCAGCTGAGATTTCCTGATTTAAGAACTTCAACTACGACTAACTTAAACTAAAGACGTTTCTAACTTCTTGAGTAATACGCAGAGCAAGAGAAACTAGAAATGAACAAGGTTGATTCTCTGACAAAATACTTCAATAAACTCTTTCTCAACAAACATCTACACACTTCCAATGTAAGTCAAATCAGATCATAAAAAAGTAGAACACAAATAATGGAAATCCGGAAGATGTTATATCAAGGCAAAGGAGGCTCATGATTTACATCTAAACTTCTGGAACAAAACTTACATTTCTAACCATAGTAATCGATTCCGCCATCGAAGTCTCGGACGCCAAGGCGAGTCCCGCCGAAGGGCGCCCTCGTCAAAGGCCCCGGTGCATCGGATCGCTGGGCCGCTGCCCAAAGTCCGGATCGCTGTGGGTACGGACGCATGAAGTCCCAACCGGTGGGGACTCGTCAGCGCAAAGAATAAAAAGGCCAAAACACATTAAAACATAACATTTTTTTATTTTGTTTTTTGACTTATATCTTCTATTTCGCCCTAAAAGGGCCCTCATTTCATTCATTTGGCAAAATAGGAGGAGAAGAGAGAGTTGTGAAGAAAAATAGGAGGAGAAGAGAGGGCAACCAGCAACTTGTTGAAGACAAATCCAGGGGCATATATCATTTGGGGAGCTTCAAACCAGCAAGGAGGTGCTTTGAGAGCTCATTACCAGTGATTGGGAGGAGTTTGTATTGCATTCCAAGCTAAATCTAAGAGGTATGTTCAATTTTAATTGATTTTTTTGTGTTTTTTTAACAAATAATTGATTGTAATTTGTAAAATCACTATTCTTTTGAGTTTGCATATTTTTTTTACAAACCCTACTTGCAACTTAAATAATTTTAGAAACCCTATTTTGTGCAGCCACATTCATTTGCAAATCATACCATATTATTTTCACAATGTCTCATACCCCAGTCAGAAAAGACCCTGCTTGGAAACATGTTGAAATCTTTCCCGGAATGAAAAAAGGAGACGCCAAATGTTTCTATTGCAAAACAATATATCATGGAGGCATAAATCGATTAAAATATCATCTTGCACGCATACCCGCCCATGATGCAGTGGGTTGCCCTGTAGCACCTATTGAGGTTGTTCGTGAAGTGCAGGTGCAATTAGAAACATTTGAAATGCAAAAAGAAATGAAAAAGAAACAGAAGCAGGAGTTGCTGAGTGTTGGAGTTGGACAGGGACTTGGTGCTGTTGGAGATGCTTCTTCCATGCCTCCATACCGTCCTAGTGCTAGTGCTTGTGGTAGTGCTTCTGTTTCTGCATCAGCATTGCCTATGCGTACTCCTAGTGCTGGTGGCGCTGCTACTGCTAGTGGTAGTGGCAGTGTTAGCATTGGCCCTAGAGTTCGTAAATCTAGGGTGGACTCATATTTTGTACCACGCACTACCCCTGGTTCCCAACCGTCGCTTGAGAGCATGGGTTGGAACAAGGACGCACATGATGCAGCCAAAAAGGCAATTGCAGACTTTTGGTACTACTGCACCATTCCCTTCCATGTAGCCAGGTAATTCTTTTTCGTTTAATTGTTTTAAAATTTATATTTAAATTTTAGAATCTAGATGTATCTCATTATCTCATTATCGAATTCAAATTTTACAATACTTATGTAACTTATCAATTTATTTATGACATGTTATAGGTCACCTTTCTGGCAAAACATGGTTGATGCGATAACCATATGTGGGGCGGGGTTCAAAGCCCCTAGTGAAGATGAATTAAAGGGCCCACTTTTGACTCAAAAGGTGGCAGATGTGAAAGCACAATTAGAGGAGCAGCGCAAGCAGTGGAGCATGATTGGTTGCACCATCATGACTGATGGTTGGACTGATAGGAGAAATAGGACGTTGTTTAATTTCCTAGTTTCCTCCGGAGGTAATTGTACTTCCTTCAATGCATTGGAATTTGAATTTTATTTAGTGAATCACATAATTTAATATGGCTGATTTATGTTTTTTAATTTATTGAATAATTGGTTTTGCTTATTTTTTCAGGTGACACCGTCTTCATTAAGTCCATTGATGCTTCTGCCCAAATCAAAAATGCCACATACCTGTGTGAGGCTATAGAGGAGGTGATAGCTGATGTGGGGGAAGAAAATGTAGTGCAAGTGGTGACAGACAATGCAGCAAATTATGTTGCTGCTGGTAGATTATTGATGGAGAGGCACCCTACTATATTTTGGACTCCATGTGCCGCCCATTGCATTGACCTCATGTTGGAGGATCTTGGGAAGCTCCCATGGATCAAAACATGTGTGGAAGCAGCAAAAAACGTTTGCAAATTTGTATACAACCACACATGGGTGCTTAACCTTATGAGGCAATACACAGGGTTGAGGGAGTTGTCTCGTCCTGGCATCACCAGGTTTGCAACAAATTTTATCACGATGCAATCCTTGATTCGGTCAAGGGCAGCTTTGAGGCGCATGTTTACTAGTGAGGAGTGGTCTTCCTCATCCTTTTCTACAAGCACTGCAGGGATTGCTGTGGCTGATTGCATTTTTGATGAGCAAGGGTTTTGGACACCAATGGACGAGATTGTGAAGGTAAAATTTAATTCTTTATTATGTTCTAATTTTTAATCATATCTTACTTTTATTTGTTTATTTTCATTCACACTTATTTGTGAAACATGTTTGCACTTTGCAGTTTATTGAGCCCTTGCTAGTTCTCCCACGAAGGCAGATGGGGAGAAGCCCACAATGGGCTACATATACGAGGGAATGGATAGGGCCAAAGAGGCCATTAGATCCATTTATGGGGGAATTGATATTAAGTATCGCCCCATTTGGGAGATCATCGATGGGGAGATGGCAAAACCAACTTTCATAGGCCCATCCATGCAGCCGCGATGTTTCGAATCGCCTTCCACTCCGGGCCGATCTCCGTGGCAGATAGAGAAATTTTAGTGGGCTCTCTACACCTACATTGAGCCGATGTTGCCTCGCTATTACTGGCTACTGTGGTGCGGTGAGATAGATGCTTTCACTAAGGCACAAGGAGCCTTCTTTGCACGTCAAATATGCAAAGATAATAGGACAACATTACTACCAGGTAAAAATATATTTAAGGGCATAATTTTCATCTCTTTATATTATAATATATTATTAAATGTTGAACTTGAACTTGAAACTTGAAATGAGATTGATTTTGTTTCTTTTTCTCATCTCAGATAGCTGGTGGAATATGTTTGGTTCTGATACATCGAACCTACAAAATATTGCCATTCGTATATTGAGCCAACCATGCTTCATTCGAGCAGAGCTTAATTGAGTATGTTTGATAATATACACTCCAAGAAGCTTAAATAGATTGACAAAGGAGAGGATGAACGATTTGGTATATGTTCATTACAATCTTCGGCTCAGATACAGGAAGCTTTTTGACCATGACAAAACCCCGATCAATCTAGACGAGGTTGATCCACAGTCTGAGTGGACCATTGAGGCTACAGATGCAGTCTTTAGTGACGAGGACCTTGATTGGGTGGACCAGGCAGAGAGAGAGGCCGAGGTTGTAGCCATGGCTGAGGAGGAGGCTAGAGCACGAGGAGGCATAGATGCCGCTGGTGAGAGTGGCATGGGAGAGTCGACACGTGCGTGAGACTATGGTCAGCAGCTCGCAACATCATCCAGTTCCTTTTAGACTTCGTGAGGGAATGATAAGCCGGCTCCACTATGCCATAGGGCATAGAGTCATAGAACATTTTGATTTGATGTCATATTTCATATCTCATATTTGTATGGAACATTTGATGTCATGGATTTCATATTCCATGAGTTTTGTATACATTTGACTAATTTTATATATCTGAGTATGTAATTTCCTTCAGCAACGCAACTACAATGTGTACCTTATACTTATGTAATCGCTGTATACTTGTGCATGTGATCAAATTTGTTTTATTTGTGCTAGATTCAATAAAGGGTGCTTTGAAACAAGTTTTTAAATCCTAAAATTTCTAAATTTCTAGGGTTTTTCAATTTTTCTCATTTTGTTGGCTCATGCCGCTGGGTTCATGTCCGGAGTTGTCGAGTCGCCTCTCTTCGCTGAAGTCTCGGGATCGCTGGCCCTCGGCAGTCTCTTTACTATGTTTAACATGCCCTCGAACAAGAAATTGCAGCTAAAGAGGCTTGCAATCTTGTTCTTTACACAATACGAACAGCAATTACAATAACTTCTTGTTGGCTAAAAGAGACTCAACAATTGGCTATCATAAAACAATTGAACAACACTTGAGTAACAAATAGAAGGCACAATAGGCTCAGCGTTTTGTTATCACTAGCATGGTTAACGAAAACTAATGAGCAAAGGATCTTATTTATAGGCAAGCAGAGGCGTAGGGAACCCTAAAATCTCCTTGCTTTCACAATCTAAGGCTTGCTCAGCAAGCAAGCTTTATTACTAAATCTAGAAAGAAGATAACATCTAACACCTAAGAAAGCAGAAAAAGCGGGAAACGCCAACTATTACATTTTATCTTCTTTCTCTTCTCAAAGAATGGATAAGAATTATTCCAAGAATAGAAAGAAAGCGGGAAGAAAGCTTCTAGAAGAAAGTTGCTTTAAAGCTCGATCACATCTGCTAGAAAATTAGAAATTGTGTCCCGGTTCGGTGCATCTATGCCCTCAATAGCAAAACACCGCTTTTCTAGAATATTTTCAGCATCTGCAACAGATCTCAGGAAATCTTCGACCTCATTGGCCGTTTTCTCAAACTTTGTTGGCATCATCGAAAGTGTGACTTGGCAAAGTCTTATGTTTTTCTTTCATTCACTTCAGTACAATCTTCTTGTTGTATTTTTCCTTATGCGTACCCCATATCCACTCACATTCACCCTTTGAGATAGTGACACTTTCAGGCCAAGGGGGAATGGAAAAACACTTCTCGATCATATCAGGCTTCAGACTGCAAATCAATTTGCCATCAACTGACTGAATCTCCCTTGTAGCCGGGTTGTAATGCTTGATGCAAGCGATTACGAACTCAAGACTCTGAACTGATATAGGAATAGACGCTGCTGCGAGGAGTCCAGAATGTCCTAGGTTTTTGATTGAAGTGTTGCCTGCGCCCTCCAAAGCGTGTAGATCAAACATCGGCTTGATATGATGCAAGTTTGTCTCAGCTGTTTTGATGTAATCATGATACAGAGTTGATTCTGTCTTGAAAACATTGGGAGTGTACTCCATTTCGGAAACCTTGAAGAATGACTGTAAACTCGCCTAGGTTCAAACAAGTTTTGAGCAACTTACTATTTTTAGAATGCTGATTTTCTTGCTCCAACGGGCAAATTTTTTGAAAATTTTCTGAGATATGGGTTTTGCTGAGAATTTCGTTGCAAGACAACCCAGATCGTCCGTTTTCGAAAATTTTGATTTTATACTGAAAAAGCAGCAAACCCTAATTTCTTCAATTTTTCACGAAAAAAGCTAACACCTGGGTTTTGTTCAGAATATGATTAGAAATGGACCCAATTGATTAGATTTGCAAAACACTGATGGCTGATCGAAAAAGCAGCCTACCCTAGGATTTGAAATTTTTCTTGAAAAAAAGTTGTGATATGGGTTTTCTTCAGAAGACTGATTTGAGAAGACCCAAATGATTGAAAATTGAATGCACTAAGGATTCCACTGTCATGCAAATAAAAAGCAGCTCCTGCTGCAACTTGATGAAGTTCTTGAAAATTTTCTTCAGAAGAATGAGGTGATAAGACCCAGATGGCTGAAAATTTGAAAACCTTGGCCTTCTCCTTGAAAAATTTGATCTTCTGGATGAAAAAGCATGAAAAAGCAAGGGTTTATGTTGTTGATCTGAAAAATTCTAAGTTGTCGAATCGGGTACGGGCACGGGTACGGGTACGTGGGTACGGCAAAAAATTTGGGGGCTTGGGTACGGAATCGGGTACGTCCGTACAAAAATATAATAAAATATTTAAATATATATATATATGCAACATAGAAACAAAATAAGTTTTAAAATTATAATCTAAATTTCATAAATCTAAGAGTATAATTTCTAAAGACTAATTTTATAAAATAAATTAAATAATTATAAATTTTTTAATTCGTATCATTATAATTTATGATTTATGAATATTATATTTTTAAAATTATATATGAATAATATATTTTAAAAATATTATATGAAATTATGAATATTATATTTTAAAAATTATATATGAATAATATATTTTAAAAATAATATATGAAATTATGAATATTATATTTTAAAAATTATATATATTTAATATTAGTATAATAAATTTATATTTTAAAAATAAAAAATTATACTATAACTACATTTATTTTAATTTTTAAAAGGTTTTGAATTTTTCGTTTTTTAAAACAATCCAGAAAATTTTTTAAAAAAATTAAAAAATAAATAAATAAATGTTAAAAATTGAAACCCTACCTGGTCGCGCGCGTCTCTGGTCGCGTTTTCTGTGTATCCGCGCCGTCCTCTATGCCCGCGCCTGTGTTTTTCTATGCCCGTGGTCGCGCGTGTCTGTGGTGGCTTTTTTTCTGGTTATCCTGTATCCACGCCGCCTGCGTGTTTCTCCTGTATCCGCACCGTCTGTTCATTTTCGTATGCCGTCAAACCTCTTTCACGTTTCTGGGAGTCACGAAAAATATCCAACGAAAATTAGCTTTTGCAAATACACGTCGAAATCCGCGTTTTTGTCAAGTGTTTCGCCCTAAAATTCGCAGAAATCGAGGGAAAAGTCAACTGGCTGAAATAAAAAAGGTTAAAAAAACGTGTTGGAGTCGCCACGTCGTCTGAAAAATTTCGGGAATCGTCGGGAGTCATTGGGAATCGCTTTTCAAAATTTGGAATCGAACCCACAAAGCGAAAATCGATTCCTGTGCGATTCTACAGCGATTCGATTCCGAATCCGTACCCGAAACGATTCCAAACGGGAATCGCTCGGCAAACCTGGGCAATTCGGTAACCTAGGAAAAATTTGATGAATAACCAGCAAACTGAACTCTTGAATCTTGAAAAATTTCGTCAAACTTGCTGCTCCAATTTTCTCCTCTGAATGCTACTTGCAAAAATAATGAAAATTACATTGAAGAGAGGTGTTAAATAGACTTAGTGTTTGAATTAGGTTTGCTTTTATTTTCAAAACCCTAAACATCTCAGCTCATTGAACTTGGACGCCTTCTTCCTCTTTGCAATTTTGAAACTTTGAAAATCTTGAAAATTCTACTAAGGCATGAGAAGTTGGGCGCCCTTCTTGGCTAGGGGCGCCCACTTCAAGCAATGTTAAGTCATTTTTTTGATATTTTCAACTTTTCACCATTTTGACCCCCTACTTCACCTTCGATTTCCGGCTTGCGGACTAATCTGATGAGCGAGCTGAATGATTCATCGCGGAGCCTGACCCATTCTGAGAAGATTGTTTTGGAGGCGCCACTGATTAAAAACTTCATTTTGACCTTCGAATTCATGGGAGCCTTTCTTCTCCAGGGGCGCCCATTTTGTCCAGAGTTAGCCAATTTTTATGATCTTCAATTTCTTCATGAACTCTTCTTCCACAGATGATCTTGTCAAATCTAGTTGTTCGGGCATCGGATTGATTGATGATTATGCTCGTTGCGAAGCTGAGAAGATATTAAGAGGGGTCTCCTGGGAGGAGCTTCGTCAAACAGTGGGTTTTAAGCCTTCAAAAGCTTGGGCGCCCTTCTTGGCTGGGGGCACCCAAACTCACCAGAGTTAGAATATTTTTTCATTTTTTCCTGTTTGCTTTTGAATCTCAGTTCTTAGCTCACATCAGACCCTCTGTTCAGCTTCTCGTATCTGGTGACTGCAAACTCCAATTGACGCGCTGAATATCTCATTGGAGAGCTGGATCAATTCTGAAAAAATCACGTTAGAGCTTCTCCTACAAATTCATCTGTTTAGGCCCTTGAAAACTTGGGCGCCTTTTCTCTCCTGGGGTGCCCAAACCTTCCAGACTTAAGTCATTTTTGATAATTTTCATTCTTTTTCATTCTGACTTCAGTTTGGACCTCCCCTGTTCGGCCTTGAATCCTGGATGACTGGATGATCTATTGACTACACCGTTGGACTTGCTGCGGAGCTGGAAAAGAACTAAGCAACTTTGGTTGGAGGGGCAAACCCTAATTTCATCATTTAATGCCCTAAAAAGATGGGCGCCTATTCTCACCTGGGGCGCCCAAGTCAACCAGTGTTGGAAAATTTTCACAATTTTCACCTTCTCCTTCGTTCGTCGTGCTTGCTCACCGACTCGCCTTCTGTGAATGCTTTGAATTTTGAATCTAACGCCTGGCAGCCGACTGACCTCCATTGATGACCTCGGAGCTCCTGATATGCTTCTGAAAAAGCATAATAGACCCACTAGGGCAAAACTGATTATTTTGAGATTCTGACTGCACCAACCTGATATGGACGTATTTTGAGCCAATCAAAATCAATTTGAACTCTAACGGACCAATTTTCTATTTTTAGAAAGTTTTGCCAGTATCGGTTTCCAAAGAAACCCAAAAAAAAGTTACTATTTTTAGAAAATTTCTAAAAATAGCAGTTTTCCTAAAAAGTAGGGATGAAAAACTGAGATCTGGGTTTTGTAGATTAAGCTGCTCTGAGCAGACCTAGATCGTTAGATTTTGAAAATTTTGTGTTTTAACCCCTCATGCAAGACATGCACACCCAAATTTTGACCCTTTTTGACTAATTTAACAAGACTTTTACTTATTTCTTCAAAATGTCTAAGTGTAACAAAAATTTTAATTTTGGGGTACAACAGCGTGAATGGTTGATTAAGATGCCAAAGTCTCTCCTAATCTAATGGCACAATATATGGCCTTTGGTACAAGAGGAAAAAAATGGCAAGATAGGCATTCTCATTTATGACTAAATAATAGGCACAGGATTGAGCATGCTCTAATACCATATTAGAAATATGGTAAGAGATAGAGAAGCAAAATAATGTGTGCTTCTATATTATCTCTTTCATTCAAATACAATACATATTTATAGGATTGGACTCTCCTACTTTATCGAAGAGATCCTATAATAGCTCTCTAATATAGATGAGCTATTTTTAATAGCTCATAAAACAAACAAATAGTTGTACTAACAAACCTAACAAATAATGGAATATTAAACCACCTATAATTATTAAGTTGTAGTAACAACTTACAAACATTATTTTTACCCATGTGAACACTAATTTCCAACAATCTCTTCAACCACTAAATCAATATGGATGGGCAAAGACCTCAGCGACGATGGAGAATCAGGAGACGAAGGCACAGCTTCTACTTGTGGCGCTAGCTCTTCTGGAACTTCTGATACAACTGCCGGTTGTTCCTGCTGAATCACATCGAAGAACTCCAGCTTTCTCTTTAAACTCTTCGCTATTTTGCTACCCTTCATACCCTCTAGAGGATTGCTCATAGCCTTTACTCTCGGTTTTGGTTTGGAAGAAGGCAGGGATGACTGCACAACTGGTGGCTTTGTTGGAATAGTTACCTTTCGTGTCTTTTTATTGCTTAGGAAAATCCTGTTGTTCTTAATAACGTAGCTCGTCCTTTCCTCAATCGAGGTGCTCTCTTTTATGGACCAATTGACTTCTGAAAGTGGTCGTTGCTCAATTTAATCTTTGGCATACATAGAAAGTATTACTTCTCCATCATCATCGGACAATCCTTCTACATCCTCTGACAAGAAACCAGCCATCTGCTAGAGGGTGAATATGTTGTAACTGCGCCTACGCACTTCAAACTCATCCTCGCAATTAGCCCAAAAATCTTCAACTACGGGCACATGAGCGTGATTCTGACCAAGACGGGATGCAAAGACACCATGAGGATCATATGATCGCCTCTTGTTGAACAATGTAGAAACCCTAGTTTCCTCTGTTTCTCAAATCTGACAGTTTTGTTTGTCTTTCCTGACGTTTTTGATTTTTTTGTGGTTTTTGCGTTTTTGAGCATAAATGTAAAGGTGCGATTTTTGCAAATAAATAATATAAAATCTAGAGAAATTCATACATCTCCAGAAATACAATAATCTATTGCCAATACTGATGCTTGATTACTATTTAAGCTTCTGAAACAATTACAATAAATATCCAATGACATGCAATCTAAAAACAATGATTTTTATTGTAAAAACCTGGTTTTTCTTGCTGCAATAAATGACTGCTGATAATGGTACGGCTGCAATGATTAAACCCTTTCTCCTTTGCCAGACGCCACACAAAGGCTCCCTTGATATTTGTGCCCCTCTTGATGGAGTCAGATGATAAAGTATGAAGGCGATTTGCTCTGGAAGAAAAAGGACGGCTTCTTTAAATGGTACGGCCAGGTACAGCAGGTACGGCTGCAGCAGCAATCAATGTAAAATGTACGGCTCCCTTAAAGCCTCCAGAATAGCAATAAAAAATTAGGCATCTTGGTATAAGAACTCTTCTAGATGAATGAAATACTGAAACCCCTGAATATCTATTATCTGTGAAGTTCAATGATTTCCTCTGGATGAAGAAACCTCTATGCTGGCAATAAATCAGGTGTTATTTCACACCCTCTGAACTGCTTCCAATGGAGATGGCTCGTTCCCCAAGGAATTCGAGACTGAAACCCTAAAGCTTCTTGCTCAGACCAAACTTGATCAATTTCCAAATTCAATAATCACATAATGGCTCGAATCCCAAGGCAAATGCACTATAACCCTCAAAAGTGCGAATTCCTTAAAGATAGGGAATCATTAAAATTCGAACTTTTAATTCTTTTAATATTTCAATAGTCTTCAGCGTAATTTTTGATTAAAAATATAATTGCCAATTGGCCCCTTCTGATGATGGCGACCCCCTCAACAGAAATCACTTAAGTTATAATTAAATATTATAACTTTATATTATAATCTCCAATTAATTAATATTTAATTAATTTAATTAAATATTAATATCTCTCTCATTAATCATCCATGTCCTGATCCGTCTGAAGCTGACGAACACTGAAGTGATTCTGAACACTGCCAAATCCATACTGCTAAAAATAGCAGGGGTCCCATGCCGACCGCTAAGAACTGCTAAAAATAGCAACTTCTGCAAGAAATGTTCGATCGAGCCCAAACGAAAGCCAATCGATCAAACTCTACTAACTAAGCCGAGCCAAGCTCCAACGTGGACCCTCTATCCAGCTATCAGCCTACGAGGGTCGTATGATAGGCTAATCCTGTGCTCCGAGAGATGTCACTGAGAAGGGGACATGACTCCCCCCTCCTGAAATTGCTTGTCCTCAAGCAATCTCAATGCCGGATGCTGCAGAATATCCTCGCTTCCCATGTAGCATCCTCAATAGGCAAATCTCCATTTCACCGATATTCCCCGATAGTCTTCCGACGCAACGCTCTCCCTATACTCCGTGATGGACTCAAGTACTAAGATTAACTTTCCCTCATCATCTAAGGGAGGTAGAACTGCAGACGGTACAACACGGTGTCCCAACGCCTTCTTGAGGCGTGATACATGAAATACATTGTGTACCCTGCTCTCCGCCGGAAGCTCAAGCTCGTAAGCCACCTCGCCAACTCTCCTCAGGATCCTAAAAGGACCGTAATAACGTGGCTTAATCTTCTCTGACCCACTCTTCCTAAGAGTGGACTCGACGGTAGGGTGCAGATGAGGTAAACCATGTCACCAACCTCGAAATGCCCCTCCGTCCTCTTCTGATCCGCATACTGCTTTTGCTGATTCTGTGCCTTCGCGATATTCTCCTTGAGAGCCTTCAGAGTATCTTGACTCTCCTGCAATAAGTCTCCAGCACTCGGCACTCTACTGTCGCTCAGTAGCAGATCTAGAAAACTCGGCGCCTCATACCCATACAACGCCATAAAAGGAGACATCTGAATAGTCATGTGGTATGTCATATTATAGCAATACTTGCACAAGTGAATCCACTTGACCCATGCCTTCTACTGCCCTGCAATATAATTTCGGAGGTAACCTTCCACCCACTTGTTTACAATCTCCGTCTGCCCATCAGTCTGCGGGTGGTAACTAGTGCTTGGAGTGAGCTCGGTCCCACAAAGTCTGAACAGCTCTTGCCAGAAGTGACTCAAGAACCGACTATCCCTGTCGCTCACAATGCTCCGAGGCAATCCATGTAGCCTGAACACCTCACGAAAGAATACCTCTGCTACCTGGGTAGCTGTGTAGGTCGTGGTGATCGGAAAGAAGTGGACATACTTCGTAAGCCGATCCACAACTACATATATGCAATCACACCCTTGGGCTTTAGGTAAGCCCGTAATAAAGTCCATCGACAGGCATTCCCACTTCCTGTCAGGAATCGGAAGTGGCTGCAATAAACCTGCCGGGTATGTGTTCTCCTGCTTGTTCTGCTGACAAACAGGGCACTCACGCACGTACTGAAGAACATCTGCCTTGAGTCCTCTCTAGGTGAATCTCTCTCGAATCTGTCTATAGGTCTTGAAGTACCCGGGATGTCCTGCAGTCGGTACATCATGAAAGGCTCGCATGATTATGTTCTTCATTTCTGAACCTGGGATCAAATATATCCTGTTCTTGTAAATGATCAAGTCATTCACAAGTGTATACCTGCTATCAACTGTCGATCCCTCAACAATGCTGGAGGCCCAAGTATCCTTGGCATACTCTGCCACTATCATATGCCTCCAGTCCTCTGAAATGTGAACCATAGCACTCAAATATGGTCTACGTGAAAGTGCATCAGCCACTACGTTCTGTGTACCTTTGATATATGAAATATCAAAGTCATAAGCCTGCAACTTACTGACCCACTTTTGCTGTCTATCATTGAGATCTCGCTGCCCCAAGAAGTGTCTCAAACTGTTATGATCAATTTTAATGCAAAATTTGCTGCCAACAAGATATTGTCGAAATTTTGCTAAGGCATGCATAATCGCGAGCATCTCCTTATCATATATGCTATACAGTCTCTCTGGTCCTCTGAGCTTGCGGCTCTCATACACAATCGGGTGTTTGTCCTGCATAAGCACCGCACCAATGCCCTCACCTAATGCATCGCACTGAAGCTCAAAAGGCTTCGTAAAATCGGGTAGTGCCAAAACAGGGCATGTGGTCATCAACTCCTTGAACTTCATAAAACACTCCTGTGCCTCAGAAGTCCAAACAAATGCCCCCTTCTTCAATAAATCTGTCATCGGGGCTGCATGTCGTGAATAACCATTCACGAATCTGCGGTAGAACCCACATAAACCGAGAAACCCTCTCAACTGTGTCAGGTTTTCCGGTGTAGGCCAGTCAACAATGGCGCGGATCTTTTCAGGATCCATCCTCACTCCTCCTGCACTGATGATATGACCTAAATATAACAATTCGGTCATTCCCAAATCACATTTGGATTCCTTGGCGTACAAGGACTCCCTCTCCAAAATACTCAACACGGTCTCTAAGTGAGCCAGATGCTCCTGCCAAGTCCTGCTGTATATAAGGATGTCATCGAAAAAGACCAACACAAACCTCCTCAGCAATGAATGGAAAACCCTGTTCATCGTAGACTGAAAAGTGGCTGGCGCATTAGTGAGCCCAAATGGCATCACTACGAACTCGAAGTGCCCACAATGACATCGGAAGGCAGTCTTCTCTATGTCCTGCTCACGGACTCTGATCTGATGATACCCTGACCGTAAATCAATTTTGGTAAAATAACAGGCACCATGGAGCTCATCAATAAGCTCGTCAATCCTCGGTATCGGATACCTGTTTTTGATTGTCCTCTTATTCAGGACCCTGTAATCAATGCACATGCGTAATGTTCCATCCTTCTTAACCAAGACAACCAAAGAAGCGAATGGCGACTTGCTAGGTCGAATGTGACCCATAGCAAGTAACTCCTTTATTGTCTTCTCTATCTCATCCTTCAATCTCTTAGGATGCCTGTAAGGAGTTATCATAACGGGCTTAGCGCCCTCCTCGAGCTCAATAATGTGCTCTATGCCCCTGTCTGGAGGTCTACCTAGCGGAATATCACTGAACACCTTATCATGCTTGACTCTCAACTGCTGAATGTCCGGATGATATTCTGTCTTTTGCTGTCCCTCCTGTATAGGTGCCAAAGTGCACTCGGCAGCCCACTCTACCATGTCGTGACGCATGAGCCTCTCCATCCGACGAAAAGAAATTGTTTTGAGGTCGCTGTCCCGAATTGCCTTAAGTATGTGAGTCTTCCCGTCGACATCAAAACGGATCTCCATGTCCTTGAGACGAAGAGTGACTTCCTCCAATGAATGAAGCCACTTCATTCCCAAGACCAAATCAATGTCTCCCATGTTAACCACATAGTAATCAGCCTTGAACTCATAATTGTTCAGGCGTAAAGGGAGATCCTTTATCATGCGTTCACACCTCAAAGTGTACCCATCGGCCACCTTGACTCTAATGCCCTCGAACTCCTCAGTAATGAGTCCGCGTTTCTCAACGAATCTGGCATCTATGAAATTATGTGTGGCTCCCGTATCAAGTAGGGTAATGACCCTCTGTCCTGCCAACACACCACGAATCTTGAAAGAGCCCTCCTGCTGTATGCTAGATAAGCGTGCCTCCTGTAACTGAAGCTCTGGCTCTGTCTCAGCTCTAGGCTCTGGAGCCTCTGACTCTGAATCCTCGGAACTCTCCTGCTGTTTGAACTTCTCTGATTCTGAGTCCTTGTAGTACTCCCACATCACACAATTTGCCTTGCCCTTAGGTCTTAGAGGACAATCGTGATTGGCGTCATAGGGTCCTTTGCAGTAGAAGCAAAGCTTCTTCCTGCGTAGGTCATTAAGGGCCTCTCGATCCAAAGGTGGAGCTGCTGATTTACCTTTTGAATCGTTCCTAAAGTCTGATTTTTCTTTGCTAAAATCAGATTTGTCCCTGTTTTTGTTAAAGCCCTTATTATCCCTGAATGAAGAATTACCTCTGGAGTTAAATCTACTAGACGGTGCTGCTAACTCCATGCTTCGTGCTTTCTTCATTGCCTCCTGTAATGAAGGAGGATCAAAGGCTTTGATCCAGCCTCTCAGTGGCTCTGTCAAACCCTCCATAAAGAGTACTACCAATCTCCTCTCAGAAATGTTCGGAACCATGACTGATAACTTCTGAAAGTCACCAATGTAGGATTCCAAACTGCCACTCTGCCTCAACTGAGCTAAGTCTCTGAAGTAGGATTCTGGATCCTTCCTATCAAACCGCTCAACCAATCTGTCTATGAACTCCTGGTATGAAGTGATCTTGTCATGCTGTAACATCACCATCCCGTGGTGCCACCAGTCGTACGCTACTCCCTCAAGATGAAGTGTCGCATATCGAATGGCATCTCTCTCAGCCATCGGACGTAATGTGAGGAAGGTGTCTAACTTGCTAATCCATGCCTGGGCTGTCACCTTGCCACTACCATCGAACATAGCTAGGTTGAGTCTGTTTGTTGCATGTTTTAGGTCATTATTCTGCTGTCTAAGTCTCCACTCTTGTCGACCTCTATGGTGCTCTCTCCTCTGAGTAATAAAACGGTCGAAAGTGATCCGTTCTCTGACCTCCGGTGGTACCAACTCCCACTCCTCGTTCGCTGCCATAAGCGTATCCGCGAACAACTCATCACGCTCCTCACCTGCCAAGACCTCCTCGGCCTCCTGTCTCACAAATGTAGGCCTGGTAGGCCTGTCTGCTGTCCGTGAGGCTGTCCTAGGTGCCCTGCGAGACCCTGCTTCACTCCTCTCATCGTCACGATGTGGTGATGGTCTCCTAGGAGTACCCAATCTCTGAAGTGCTACTGCCAACTACTGTAATACATCATCGGACCGCCGTTGACCTGCACGAAGATCTCTGAGTGCATGCAAAACCTCTACATCATCTTGATCTCTGTTATTAGGTGGGATCTCTGTCCTAGGTATATCTGTTCTGTCAGCCCTGTCATTCCTATCAGCCATGTTTCCTGGCTGCCTGCTCAAACTTTGTTGTCTATCAATCAGAGCACGTCTGTGTGTGTAATACCTGTGAGAGCCAATCTGTTCTGGCTGCATAAGACTGCTAAACCCTTAGGATGGCAGGATTTAGCTCTGATACCACTGTAGAAACCCTAGTTTCCTCTGTTTCTCAAATCTGACAGTTTTGTTTGTCTTTTCTGACGTTTTTGATTTTTTTGTGGTTTTTGCGTTTTTGAGCATAAATGTAAAGGTGTGATTTTTGCAAATAAATAATATAAAATCTAGAGAAATTCATACATCTCCGGAAATACAATAATCTATTGCCAATACTGATGCTTGATTACTATTTAATCTTCTGAAACAATTATAATAAATATCCAATGACATGCAATCTAAAAACAATGATTTTTATTGTAAAAACCTGGTTTTTCTTGCTGCAATAAATGGCTGTTGATAATGGTAAGGCTACAATGATTAAACCCTTTCTCCTATGCCAGACGCCACACAAAGGCTCCCTTGATATTTGCACCCCTCTTGATGGAGTCAGATGATAAAGTATGAAGGCGATTTGCTCTGGAAGAAAAAGGACGGCTTCTTTAAAAGGTACGGCCAGGTACAGCAGGTATGGCTGCAGCAGCAATCAATGTAAAATGACGGCTCCCTTAAAGCCTCCAGAATATCAATAAAAAATAGGCGCCTTGGTATAAGAACTCTTCTGGATGAATGAAATACTGAAACCCTTGAATATCTATTATCTGTGAAGTTCAATGATTTCCTTTGGATGAAGAAACCTCTGTGCTGGCAATAAATCAGGTGTTATTTCACACCCTCTGAACTGCTTCCAATGGAGATGGCTCGTTCCCCAAGGAATTCGAGACTGAAACCCTAAAGCTTCTTGCTCAGACCAAGCTTGATCAATTTCCAAATTCAATAATCACATAATGGCTCGAATCCCAAGGCAAATGCACTATAACCCTCAAAAGTGCGAATTCCTTAAAGATAGGGAATCATTAAAATTCGAACTTTTAATTCTTTTTAATATTTCAATAGTCTTCAGCGTAATTTTTGATTAAAAATATAATTGCCAATTGGCCCCTTCTGATGATGGCGACCCCCTCAACAGAAATCACTTAAGTTATAATTAAATATTATAACTTTATATTATAATCTCCAATTAATTAATATTTAATTAATTTAATTAAATATTAATATCTCTCTCATTAATCATCCGATGCCTGATCCGTCTGAAGCTGACGAACACTGAAGTGATTCTGAACACTGCTAAAAATAGCAGGGGTCCCATGCTGACTGCCAAGAACTGCTAAAAATAGCAACTTCTGCAAGAAATGTCCGATCGAGCCCAAACGAAAGCCAACTGATCAAACTCTGCCAACTGAAGCTGAGCCAAGCTCCAACGTGACCCTCTATCCAGTCTATCAGCCTACGAGGGTCGTATGATAGGCTAATCCTGTGCTCCGAGAGATGTCACTGAGAAGGGGACATGACAAACAACTTGAGGCCAAGCTTTGATAATTGATCACCCATCACCTTGGCATCAACCGACGATCTATATCTGCAGATGCCCATCTCAACCGGAAAACTAAAAGCAGCGTTTTCTCAATTCCACAAGAACGTGTGAACTTTAGACTTGCCTCAGAAACTCCATGAACACCACCTCATCTATGGTATACCTCGGCAGCATGATTGGACTACTTGAGAAGTCGTACAGTCTGATGTAGGAGAATGCGGGAAATTGGATAAACCAATCAGCCCACTCTACCATTGTCGATCTGGCATCTGATGAAATCCGTACATGCAACTCATTGTCTAAGTCTCTCACCGTATGCATCAAGAATGCATCATTCACCCACCTGTAATGATGTGTTGACTCTGAAAACTTCAGTTGTGGGTAATGATGATATACATTCTGAATACCTAGAGTTCCTACGATATTCAAACCTCTAAATTTGCCTTGAAAGGCCATTAGATATACAAGGTATGAAATCATGTGAAACTCATGGATTTTAAAATATTTTGTCATTTGATGGTGGAGACTATCGCTGTTCAAAGTCGGCCAGTCATAGAGCTCTATCTTATCAATGATGTGAGAGATGATGTAAAACATCCAAGGCTAGAATTTACTAGCCTTTGCTTGACCTGTGACACGGTTGAGCAAAGTAATCATGATTGCGAACTCCTCCTTGAACTCTCCACATCCAACATTCTTTGGCAAAGTATTGTGCTTCTCCTTCAACCATTTTTGTGCAATTCTCTTCTAGTATTTTTCCTTTTGCATGTGCCACACCTTTTCACACTCTTCAATACTAATAGAGATGACCAAATTTTCCGGCCAAGGTGGTATTGAAAAGCATTTCTCAACATCATCTGGCCCAAAGCTACAAACAATAAGCCCATCTGCTACTTGGATTTCTCGTGTTGTAGGACTATCATGCTTGACACAAGCAATTACAAATTCAAGGCTCTGCACCGAGATGGGGATTGAAGCCGCTACAAGCAACCCAAAATGACCAAGATGTCTGACTGCAACATTTCCTGTGTCTTCCAAAGCACGCAAATCAAATACTAGATTCACATGATACAAATCAGTTTCAAATGTTTTTAGATAATCATGATACAACACTGACTTGATTCTAAATTCCATGGGAGAATACTGCATGCTGAAAAACTCGAATTTTGACAGTAAACTCAACTATGTTTGGAAACTTTTTGCACAAACTGCTGAAAATAGAATGTTGATTTTCCTTGAAAAAGCAGTTTCTCGAAAAACAGTTGAGACCTAGGTTTTGTAGAGAATCACATTCCAGAGAGATCTAGATGATCAGATTTCGAAAAAGCTGAGGGTTTCCTGAAAAAGCATGAAAAAAGCAGATTCTTGAAAATATAAATTTTCCAATGTTGATGAAGATCAAAAACCAAGCGGACCCAGATCGATGAAAATTGAAAAAGATGACCCCCTTTCTCTGAAAAGTGATGCCCTAAAAAATTTAAAGAATGAAAAAGCGAGCCTCTGTGCAACCTGATCCCAAAACTACGAAGAACTTTGAAAAAGCACCACATTTTGGCCTCCAAATCTTGATATGAAGAAAATTATATGTTTCCTCCTCTGGACACCAACCTGCAAAAGATGTGAATAATGGATGCAAAAGCCTTCTTAAATAGGTTTTGAGGATGAAAAAGTGCTTTATTCCCCAAGCTTTAAATCTTTGAAACCAATTCGGAAGCAGGTACATCGAATGTAGACGCCTTTTGAATGTCAAATGATGAAAAGTTGAAAAATTCTCTAAAGGCATTGAACCTTGGGCACCCCTGACTAACTGGGGCACCTTTCCTCTTCAGAGTTAGAATATTTTTAGGATTTTCAACTTTGCTTGTTTTTTTGGACCTCAGTTTGATCTTCGTTTTTGGATGTTTGACCGACCCGATGAACTAGCTGACAAATTCGTTGGTTAGCCTGATGAATTCTGAGAAAGATCTCCTGGATGCTGTGAATCTTGAAAAGTGATTTTTGGGGTTTAAAAGCTTGGGTGCCCCTAGCTAACTGGGGTGCCCAAGCACCCCAGACTAAACCATTTTTCCGACATTTTCAAATTTCTTTTAATCTTTTTTCGTTTTGCACATGTTTCTGCATCCGTTCAATTTGCAATATCTGGCGTTTGACAAATCTTCTGAGCTCACTGATGAATCCATTGGAGAGCCTGTTCAAATCTTAAGGAAATTTCTTAGAGGTCACAAACCCTAAAAACAACTTTTGAATGCTCAAAATCTTGGGCACCCCTAACTAGCTGGGGCACCCATCCTTGCTAGACTTAACCATTTCTGGATGTTTTTCAATTTCTCAAATTTATCTCCTGTGCTTTATCCTCCATTTGATCTGAAATTGCTGGTGACTAATGAATTTGATGGTCTAGCTGAGACATCCACTAGATAGCCTGAGGAATTCTGAAGAAGATGAGCATCTTGGCAGGCAAACCCTAGCAGTTGAATTTGATCTCTCAAAACCCTAGGCGCCCTTGGCTAGCTGGAGTGCCCAAGAATCCTAGAGAGAATATTTTTGATGTTCTTCATGATTTACAGTTTGCTTCTTTGATGCAACCTTTTGTTCAATCCGAGATTCCGACCGTTTGATTGATCCAATGACCCGGCTGATAGATTCACTGTGGAGCTAGAAGAATTTTGCGAAAGACATCTTGGATGCACAAACACTAACTCTAACATCTGAGCCCTTCAAATGTTGGGCGCCCCTAGCTAGCTAGGGTGCCTTTACTTGCCAAAGTTAGTTTTTATTTTCAGATTTTAAACTCTCTTTTCTCTTCGCATTCACCGCCTCAAGCTCGACATTGCTGCATTCACCTCATGTCGGGGACTGAGAAATATGCTAAGGCAAAGATAGCTAGGAGCCTTGACTGGACATGGGTGCCTAACATCTCCAATGTTAGACAAATTTTCCTCATTTTCAAGATTTTCAGATTCCCCTCCTTTGTTCTTCGTTCCTCATGCATCTTTCGTCGTTTCTCAATCTGTGCAGTGTTTGAGACCTTGAATCTGACACCTGCCAGTTGACCATCCTCCATTTATGACCTTGGAGCTCATGTTTTAGCTTCTAAAAAAGCAGAATAGACCCACCAGGGAAAAACTAATCTTCTGACGATTCTAACTGGACCTGCATGATGAGGAAGTATTTTCAACCAATCAAAATCAGTTTGAGCCCTGGAAACATAAATTCTATTTTTAGAAAATTTTGCCAGTATCCATTTGAGAGGAAACCCATAAAAAGTCTATTTTTAGAAATTTTCCTAAAATTTAGGGCCGAAAAAATTGAGATCTGGGTTTTGTAGATAAGTTCGCTCTAAGCAAACCCAGATCGTCAGATTTTGAAAATTTTGAGTTTTTGACCAACATGCGTCACATGCAAATTTTCATTTTCTAACCTTTTTGACAATTTTTACAAGACTTTTACCACTCTTTTCAAAATGCCTTAATGAAGCAAAAAAATTAATTTTGGGCATAACACTCTCCTATCTAATAACATGAATACTTTAAATGGTGAACAAAATTAATAATGCATACTAGATAGAGTAAAAGTATATCTTTATTTGCACATGAAGTTATTACAAAAGTAGACCAAAGATGGTTAGCCAAGGATCATACTCAATCCAACTAGATCATACTGTTTTTCTTGACAATACAAAATCCATTTAATAGACCTGACGGTTGCCAAGAGGACACAATTGTCTATCAACCGATTCTTATAACTACCCAAAAGTTGACAAACAATTGATACATAGTTGGATACAACCATATTAATAAAATATAATAAAGGCATTGTATGTCGACTACAAACTCATCAAAAGCTCGTTATAAATTTGCATTTTTTTCAAATAGACTCGTCAAATCGATATAAAATCATTTTTTCCACTCAAAGTTAAGGTTATTGTGATTTTAGCATTTTCAAGATGCGATTAGGGGTGACTATGGAAAATTAGGGCACACGAATAATGAAGTTTTATTTTCCTTTTATCTGCTTGCACTTGCATATGAGTGTGATTGGAAAATCCAAATTTTTCATAGTTTAAAATTTTAAAGTTACATCCAAACTGGAAGTCGAAGAATGACTGAAATTAGTATCACAAAATTTCAAATATTAGATTGAATGCCAAACAAAAATAAAAAAACTTATTACGCAAGCTTCCGATTACTATCAAATTATCAATAATCATCATGTTTACAAATTACAATATAGCTTTTAAAAATCCATCTAGCTGATAGGCACCAAAACTTTTTGTTTACTTCACGGTGATTGATAATGGCACCAATTACTTCACTATTTCTAGTCTAAACAATGATACTTGATGATCTCTAGGTTTTCTCAACATTTGCTCTTTCGAGCTCTTGTTTTCCCTTCTTGGCTATAAGTACTAGTTTATTGACCACTTTTGTGGGTGGTTCCTTCTTTTTTTGTATTTCTTTGATTTTATTCTTCTCCTTTGTGAGGCCTTTCTAGGTTTCTCTTCCTAAGACTTTCTATAGTAAACATTTATACTCAGGTCCCATTGACCTACTTTTGGTCATCCATGGACATTAACACATTTTTTTTTCTTTTTCTACACCTATTTCTTGTACTAGAGATGTCACCCAAACGGAAGGATAAGCGTCTCCCAAATACCCTATCTTGCAAACAGTTCACCCCAAATTTCAGTTGAAAGTTATTGGAGACAAACCCATACTAGGAATGCACTTCAAAAATCATCTATTGCTTTGGAAGATAGACCACATGTATTATGAATGCCTTGTTCATAAACCATGGCTCTCCTTAGAGGATGGCCTCCTTTGCAATATTATTGTCAAATAAATGCATCTGAAGTGTTCTTTTCTTTGTCCATAAACCATAACCCTCCTTAAAAGATGGCCCATTTTCAGTATCATTACCAAACATTGCCATGAAGTAATCTTTAGGCATCATGAGTGTGTTAATTGGCCCATTCTTTCAATGTTATTAGACATGGGTTGGCTTTCATGGACCTCAGATTAAAGGTTGCTCATTTAGAAACTACAATCAATTCTCTACTTCAAATAGGAAATGCACTCTAAGAGGGCCCTCCATTTTCAGATATCAAGCATTTTCTTTTTTAGCTGGAAAGGTGGGTTCAACTATTGTCCCTTAGGCACATGGATACAGAAACTTCAGAGATTCTCTCTGGTCAATATATGTGTTTCTTCAGTTGTTGTAGCTTTCAAAGATGACTCATAAGAACCTGTTTGTTCTGTAAAATAGATTCTTACTAATACTTTTTAATAATACTTTTTAATCACTTGCCTGCCTATCTAGTTTTTCAAAAATTCCTTTTAGTTCTAAGGTATAAAGTCATAGTATGAATCCACAGATCAGATCATTGCTGAGGGACAGCAACAAAGATCGGATTAGTTTGCTAGAAAATCTGTTGTTGGTCTCAAGGCTTAGTTGAAGATTTTGAGGTTGAGAATGATAACTGAAGACCAAATTTTAAAAAACTATACTAAGATTTGGCTAAGGGAGACTTCGGTGACCTTTGTTGCTGCTGGAGGAAAAGAGTACATCAATTTTGCCAAGCAGCAACCATATAGGCTTACTCTCTCAAAGGTGATAGGGCCAATGAGTCCACAAAATGAACCCACTTGAATTTACAACACTCCCACTTAGCTCCATTCTAGCTAAGATTTGAGGACTAAAACAATTTTCAAAGCTGTCAAATCTATCTCTAAATGGTTGGAAGAGTTATCAAAGAAATATTGTCTTACAATCTTGCTTGGAATCTGATCCCCTCTAACCAGATAGTAATCCACACCTCTCTACCACACTCATCCAAAAGTCTCCCAAATAGCTACCTTTTGTCAAACTAGGCCCCACAAAGAGAAGTGTAACCAAAGCTGGGAAAGTGTAGTGTGCCTATCTAGTTTTCTCTGTATTTTGTTAAATGTTTGATAAAATAACAATTATCCGGTACTATGATATTCCACTAAGTTTTGTTTTGACCCCCTTGCATAATGCTTCCTCAAGTGTTTGGCAGAATGTCTATTTCACAAAATATAAGCAATTCTCTATTTAACTACTAGAAATGTTCACAATACTGGAGTCAGAATTAATTCTCGATGTCAACATATAAATTGCTGTCATAGCTATTGCAATACAGGTTCTTTGATGACAGTTATCTAACCTCAATGTATGCAGGCTACAGATTACATCAGACATCCTCTTCTAATAGTTGCAATCAGCAATTTGACCCCTCCACATCACCCTGTGTGAAGCTTATCTCCTTTTTATATAGTTCATGTTCCCTTATTGGCTGTGCTGACTTACATAGCTACCTCCTTGGATGCTCCACGACCTCTTTATAAAACTGGTGGCAAATAAAGACTTTCCAAACCATCCTCAACTAGTTCCTGGTTTTTACCAAATACCCCCACGTCATTTGGAGGCAATGCTTCTTATTTTAGAACAGTCACAATCCCTTTTATTGGGAGCTTCGATTCCTTTTGGGTTTAGGAAAATATGCGGCCAAGTGTATGCAGTTATATACTCATCAAAATTGGCGGCAGCAGGTTTAAGTCTTTAAAAATATTGCTACGACCCCTTTTATTGCCTCCTTTTGTCTTCACACCAATCCTTACAAGCCCAACAAGTATTTGTTGGTGGCTTCCTCCATAAAATATTTCCTTCTGTTCAATGAATCGCCAATAAACTTCCATGATCTCCAGTTCACCCAGCAGATAAAAGATTAATATTGGACGCACAACCCAGCATCTGATTTTCCCCAACTTGTGCCCTAGCAGCTAATATATGATCTGCCATAGGCATGACCAACAACCAACAACTCGTGCCACAGTTTTAGAAAGTAAATATCTCACCAAGATTTTATCTGCTTGTCTTCATTTACTCCAAAGCCAGAAACAAAACCATCTCCAAATATTCTATTGAAAATCTGCTTACAGATAATAGCAGAATAATATTTCAATTTATTCTCAATACATGGCCACACTGAAGAAAATTATAAATTTAGTACCTACACTCAAATCTCTTCAATCTCCAAACAATATGCACACTTGTGAATTTTGAATGAATCCACTCGATCAGCAAGGGGGGTTTTCGTCCACAAAATTTGATTGTCAAAAGGTTTTTCGTCCTTTGGCTGAAGAATGAACCAAGTTCAATCTCTCCAAACTAGGGTTTGTAAAATAAAATGCCAAGAATGTCATTCTTCTTTCCAACTCCCCAATATTCAATTTCATGCCAAGTGACTTTATTAATTTAACTTTATATTTTATGCCCCGAAAAGTAACTTTTTCCATTTACCTGATTACTTTATAAAAATAAAATAATTAATTAGATAAATTTGTCCAAGCTTAGACAATTTAATTTAATTAATTAGTTATTCCCTTTTAATTCCCAATTAGCCTACAGGAATAAAAATAGGCTAAGGGTATCACCAACTGCTTATGACTACGAAGGGGACATTACAAAAAAACTATGATACTTTACAACATATTAAACATATCCAATGGTTGGAAAAACTGATGTACTCTTTGATGTTGATGTACTTAGGTACTATTTGGTCTCCACTTCTTAGCCATATTACGCCAAATTTCTCCCTACAACTGAATCTGTATCAAACCAGGGTCCCCTTTCTTTCTTTTGAAAGTACATATGTAGCAATCCACAAGAGGAAAGCCATTTTTCTTCCTTGCTTCCATTAACCTCCATAGGATACTTCATAGAATCATCTCCAGTTTTCTGTATCCTTCCATAGATGGAAAATACAGTAGGAATACCAGAAAAAAAAAGGTGCAGCTGCTAGGATTGTATCCATGATAGTGAGTCCAAATTAAAGGGAGGTCCCAATGGGAACATTTCTGTCACCTGTTTTCAAATCTGTCAAAAACTTATCTACCTTGTTCAAATGGTGTGATTTCTATGTTGATGGGAATGCCTGGGAAAATCCACTTGGAAGGGATTTGCAATTTTCTCTAGCTCAGGAATTGTTAAGAAACTCATCAGCAAAATTATCTGCACTAATGAAAACATCAATTTCTAAATACATATTGCAATATGAATTGCATAATTCTAAAAATCTGTGATAAGTATGGAAATAATGCATAGCTAGGATGTATCTACATGATAGTACCGTTGCATTTTCATTGAGTTAAACAGGATAAAACCATATTAGAAGTTTATTTAATATGAATATACTTGAAGACAGAAGACCAGCAAAGACCCATCCAATTTCTTGAAATGAATTATTAGCAATTGAGCAATTTGTAAGACTTTCATGAAAAATTGATGATATCATTGAAGAATTTGACTAATTCATTATAAATGACATTATGCATAATAAATCACTTGCAAGTTGCACTAGGTGCGATGCATAAGGTTAAGGAGAGTGACAAGCCTTATATAGTTATGAGCAACATCACGTGACTTGTACCTCTTAGAGACTTTAGATAAACCAGGCAGATCAAATTCTTTTCATTGTAATCCACTCCATAGGAAAACCAATATAGCGAAAGGAAACTGCAATATGGATTTTAAGCAAACACCTGTGTATGTAATCTGAAGCCCCATGCTTGAAATGAGTGCCACCACCAGGGAACCACCACAATTTACCTTGTTCATGCACCCAGTTTTGCCCACCTTTGACTTTTGCAAGTTTTGAGTGATTTACATTGCTTCGCCACACATGCTCCCTACTAATCGGCCATGGGATTGGGATCTTGTACTCCTTAGGAGGAGGTATCAGGCAAAATGGTTGATCCTTGGGTGGAGGGCAATGTCTTTCAAGATGCTGTTTTTGAGAATAATCTAGATTTTTCAATGAGTTTCTGACATAGTTTAAATCATGACAAGGAATGTACTCAGTGTAATTAGAGGGACAAACATTCATTCCCCTTTCAGGTATCTGTGGTATGTCAGCCCTAAAAGTAAGATCCACCTTGTTAGTCAACCACTTCTTACCTGCACCAATCAGATGCAAAAGGATTCAGTTATCCCTTTAGATAATAATTCAAATATCAGCATAAATACATTCATTGTATGTTCATAAGTTTATCGCATAAGGTTCTTCAACTTTAAGTGTGGTTTAGGAACATATTGAAAACCAATTTACTCTTATCATGAGAAACTTTTTGAAGTTATAGCTGAAAAGCGAATTCTAGAGTTGCTATTCATTAGGCTGGGTTGATAGATTAGGAAGGCATTTTAACAAGCAAAAGACCCAGGAGATGGGCTAAATTATGCCCTTTGTCAAACAAGCGAATGTAGTTTTGTGACTATGTCATCACAAAATATATGCAAGTGGACCCACAAGTGCTTATATTAAGCATAGCTACAATAAATACAAACTAATTTGGAGAGTAAGAAAAGAGGAATTAATAATCTATGGAAGGTAATTACTAAAATCTGCACATGCTGGAAAATATAGACTTACTGAAGTGAAACTAAACTAATTCTGGGTGATCTAGAGTCTAGACACACCACAACTAATATAAATCTGATATGAAACTACAAATAAGAAAACCATATGTACAGAAATATGAATGAACAATAAACTATGCACAAACTGAAAACATTAAACAGAGATAGAAATATATACAAATAAAATGACCTATTTATCCTTGAGGGAAATCCACCGACCACCAATCTTCTGAAGTGGATTCTTACCCGAGAAAATTGGTGCATGTGACCCCCTCTAAATCTAAATGTTATGTGGTGATCAGAAACAAAGTATAATTTCACAAGTTGACACTTTAGCCATAGAAGAAAAAATCTTTTGGGAAAAAAATGGCCAGCCAAAAGTATAAGATATTTTCAAAAAATTGGGATTTAAATGGGGAAGAAATAGGATTTTTTTTAAATGTAAAAAATGCAGAAAATGGGAGAAAAAACTGCTGATTTCGAAATTTAAAGGGAATTCAATAGCATAGAGATATAGGCATTTCAACTTTCACAAGTAATAAGCAGTAAAATATCATGTCATAGAAGATTCCAAGAAAAAGGTCCAGAGCTTCAGATAATGATACTGTTAGACCATCAGACTTTTTCATCAATGATAATCATGATATGCATGAGGCTTTCACTGACTAAAGAAATGAGAACAATCCTTTTTTTCAAGTGGAAAAAAAGAGTATAACCAAGACTAAGAGTTTAGTTTACTTATCACATCCTGCCTATCATAGCTATTAAATTTTGCTAACTTGCATATGTCCAAGGCTATTTGATTGCAGAAACTAGACATTCATACTTGAATCTCTACAGCAGTTTGGATTTGATCCTGTAATGTCCCCAAGCTGAATTTCATGAAATGTATGATTTTTTGAATTTTTGTAATACTTACAAACTGAAATAATGTAAAAATTAGAGAGCTATAGTATATTATGACAACTTGCACAGCAGCAACCAATATGACAAACAACAATATATAGGAATCCCAATTCTGTTTTATTCATCTATAGCAACTAGAAAGAGTACAATTATTCATATTCTAACCTGGAGATATAATTTTCAGAATTACATCAAAAATATCAACTCACTAAATAACACGCAACAGATCCAAAGAATAGGTGGATTGCTTCATAAGGGCACTGGATTGGTGCGGAAACTTGCTAGCAGGCTGTGATCAAACCCTTTGGCACCCCAAATCGAGTTTGGACTTGCGATTTTGCTCAGAATATTTCAGTTTCACACATGGGACATTTTGTCAAACACTTTGCAATCTTGATTTCATGTGTTTTCAGACTTACTTTTCACAATACAATACTCATTAAAACTCAATGAATTTAGATCTTATCTCCTCATTGCCAATACCAAATAACTATGGGAATACAATATTTATGCAATTATGATTTTCTGAGTTCACAGTTCTGAAAATAACTTCAATTCAATAATATGCATTAAAAGCAATGGATAGCATAGACCTGTTTTTCAAACAGCAATATCCCAATCACGATTTGGTCACCAATAAACAAAGAGATCGCATTCAGGAAATAATGACATCTCCTTAGTAACCCCCACATAGAGCATTTGTTTCCCATGTCCAGCTATATCTGAAAACTCAGACCTCAACGTGGCAGCAGACTGTTGCTCAGATTAATGGCACAGTTCCTATGAAGATTTCTGAGCAGATTAAGGTTATGTTGCAGCCATCATCAGTAATGATTCCCACGCCACAAGTTGATCACACCTACCAGGAATCTCACGGCCTCTCCAATGAATTTGCCACCCAAATAGCCAGCGCCTATCAAACTCTACCGTTTAAACAACTTCCCTGGAGGTCCCGCAGCCAGTATGAGAGCAGCAGCTATGATCCATGCCCACAGGAACAATGTCACGATTTTCCCAATGGAGGAGTGAACACCAAGCAAGATTATTAGCAGACACAAATTTCATGAACTCTCACGCACAGCCCCTGTAGAAGGATAAATGCAAATGCCCAACTCAAAAATGAGCAGCAATAGACTCTCCAATCCTCACGCCCTGTCTAATGCCAATTCAGTACATTCATCAACAATTTTAAAGCCTCCATATCCATCGACTGGCTGTATGAACAGTGATATCCAAACCCTTATATCTGATATTCGGTAATTTATCAAACTCCAGATAAAACCTTTAAACCCCAAAGTCTCATCACCTATTGTTAGTTTTAGGATCAGAATTCAAATAAGCAGATATAGAACAATTTCAAACAATTTGACACAGCATAGACCCTGGGAAAACCCTCCAACTTGAGGGAGAAAAACCCAGCAACAATATATCACTTATATATTGAATAATGAACAGCAATTCACTTTACAATGAGGCCAATCACAAGGCCGAATTAACAGCACCACACTTGATGCAAACTCAATAAGAAATAATATCGAACTCCTTGAATAATGATATCGATCTCCTTGAAGAATAATATTGATCTCCAATGTCGAACTCTTGCTGTAGATAAATTCGCACTTTGCTTGAATGAAATGAAATGGATGATGAAAGGAATGAACAACGCCTCCATTATATACAATTCGATGAGGTGGTCTCCAACAAATGTGTCCATAGATACAAAGTCGGCCTCAAATGAAAGGGTGTGACTTATACAAAAGATGGCGAACTCTTAGATGAAGTCGGCCTCATTAAAATATAGATTACAAATAAATGAAATTGCCTCCAATAAATAAATAGCCATTCGCTATATTTAATTTATTGCTTATTACTAAATTGCCACTGGAAGTATGAGGCACGTGGCTATAACATCAACACCTATAACTTAAGATATAGAATTATAGATATTAGAATATGATCACTAGGCAAAACCCTGAATCTTTCCTGTAAATCTCTAAACAATCTTGAAGCACAATGCACAACCCCTAAATGAAGTTGTTAGCTAGCAGCCTTGGGATATCTTTCACTCCTGTAGCATGTTGTTCCTCATAAGGGTTTTCATCCTCAATGAAGCCGAGATTTTCAGACTCTCCAGTCTACCTGCAAAACCCTTATCAAATTTATCTTCCAAGATGAATCTGCAAATGAGCTCACAAATGGCTTTTATATTTCCCCAAACTCCCACACCCAAGTTGGCATTTGAAATATATTTCATTTAATTTCAATTCCCGCCCTATAACCCTTTTTCAAAATGGGCGCTCAACATTATATTATAAGGTGTTCTTTTAAAATTCATTTATATCCCCTTAACATAAAGTCCTTTTAATATATATTAATAACGCATAAAGTTAAATATTTTAATTTAACTTTATCATTGACGTTATTAAAACTTAATACATAGGACCATCATTAAACCAAGATAAATCTAGGATATAAATCTGCCATTATGCCCAACATAGTAATACTACCAATTGACCATACCAGTGACACCCTGTGACATACTATAAATAGTAAGTATGACAAAGTGCCCAAAACAAGCTCCAAAAGGAACATAGCGAAATCCTTGGTAAACACTGAGCTAGGAAAAACCAATAGAACTCATAAGGTTGACTAAACAAGTCCACAAACGCCCTCAAAGGGCTCCCCTAACCACCCTGTTAGTCCACAAGGAACAGGTGATGGACTAACCTCAGCAACTGATCACTGCCTATGAAATGGGGACATTACAAAATCTCCTTTGTTGTCGTAAGGAGAGGTAAATCTGCTAGGAGACAAAATAAAGGGTGCAGCTAGCGCACAATAGTCTTGGAGGCAACTTCTAACTAGTGATGGCCTATATAGCTATTGTGAATCAATACACAAAACCCTAACAAGTGCATGGCATGGTCTGGAACTACTGCAATCTCCTTTCTATCATCAATCACCACACCAAAATGTTGTGTGATAAGGCTGCGATGTTGCCACTAACTAGTTCAGCTCACCTAAACAATATTAACCCCAGCAAAAAGCAGCAAGATGTATGAAAGAATTCTGAAATTTAGCAATGAAGATCACTAGAACCCTGCTTATGAAGTTGGAGCCAACGCTTGGGAATATGACAGCAATAAAGGATGGTGAATCTCAAAAATTTTGAGAAATAGAAAATTCAAAGATTTGCTTGCAAATGCCAATCACTCCCAACTAAAAACTAGGTTAAAATTGCCAAAATCAGCTCCAATGCAACCTCTATGTGGAAACGCCCATGCAGATGAGGGCTTTCATCTCCAAGTCCAGTGATGGAAATCCAAGAGGGGTTTTGTCCTCCAAGATCTTTGAATGGCCAAGGGTTTTTGTCCCCAAATGTGAAATTGAGTACAAATTTCAAATGTTGAATTGCAAAATTTAAACAAGACAACCCACAAATAATCCAAATGCCCCTTTTAATGCTCTCCAAGTGTCACGTCTCATACTTTGATGCTATTTTGACCATGACTTACTTTGATACTATTTTGACCATGACTTACTTTGACGCTATTTTGACCATGACTTATTTTGATAATGTTTGACCATGATTTATTTTGATAATGTTTGACCATGACTTTATGGGATTTAATATACGAATTATGATACTATGCTTTGATGTATGGGAATGTAGAAAAATAATTGTTTTCTTTCAAGAATTATGAGTGCATTTATATAAAATAGGAATGTTGATTTAATTTTTAAATTTACGTTTCTACAATGGTTACTAATACACTTTCGTTTTTGCACGCCTGAGTGCATTTGAGTGGCAGGTGATCGAAGGCCAAGGTGATCGAAGGCCAAGAGTGTGATTGAGGAAAAGAAGGTTAGCTTTCCGACAGGGTAAAAGAGGAGAAGCTCTCGATTACACACACACCACTTAAATCATGTAGCTGCATTAGGTCATGTTTGTTTTTCAATGTGATTGCGTGAAAATGATTAGCATAGCAAATTTAAATTATGGTTTAATTAACCTTAGAAATTGTGGAAATAATATGGCTTATTCTATTTTAATTATTCCCCATTTACATTTGAGCAACAAAAAGGAAAAATCTGTTTTAAAAGAAATATAATTAAAAATAAAACAAAATAAATAAAAGAATAGAATATTGTGTTTGCATAAATGAAAATTTTAGGTTTGCATAAAAGGGGATATAATTCTGTTTTGTATATAATTTTCCAAAAATAAGGAGGAATGAACAGCCCGAGAGAACATTGGGCTCTGGAAATTCTGTCTTAAAACCAACAAAGCAGATGGCATGTGGCAATCCTTAGAAATTGCATGAGAATTTTATCTGTCATCTGGAAATTTTATGCATGATCCTCGAAAAGAGGTAGGGAGCTTTAAGAGAGAAAAGGAGACTTCGAATGAATCATATCGGAGAGTTCTGGAACAGAGAGAAAGAAGGTATTGCTGGGCTTCTGCACTGGAAGCAAAAAAATTTGCCAGGTTCTTTTCATACTTTGCCTTCTTTTAAATTTAAAATTGCAGTAAGGAAATGGAAGGAATGAAATGCTTTATTCCATGATATGAGCACAAACAACTGAGAAATTTTTTCAATTTCGTTTTTAAATCTGGGAAATTGTTTACTTCTTTTGTTGCAATATAGAATACACATTCTTTCTTCAGAATTAGGGTTTTTATTCTGTTACAAAATCTGCAACTTATTGAACTGCTCTGAAGTATAATTGGAAATACATATATAATCATACATATATATATGCACAGGAATTCTGAATTCCCGTGCATATATATACATATATATATATATATATCTGCACATAATGCCTGCATAAAAACTCTGTCATCTGAACAAATTCAAAATGTCTTTGAGATAAATTCGAATGCAGTTTATACTGGGCAAATGTTTTCTTTATTCTGAGTTTTGAAATTGCTATCCATAGGAATGAGGAAGGGATATTATTCCCTTGTCCTCCCCATGGGAAGGACGCGACCCTGTGAGAGGCTCGCGCCCTCCACAGGCCGCGGCCTATGGAGGAGGCGCGAGCCCCTCACAGTCCGCCCCCTCCCCATGGGAGGGGCAAGGGCTTCCCCTGAGCCTTTTGTTGCTCAATGCCAGTAAGGAAACCCTGTAAAATGTCATGTTCTGTGTGCACGGCCAGTGAATTCTTGAACAGTTTAAAAGAACCAGAATTTCTTTCTTCAAATTACACACAGCTGTACATGAATTTCTACATACACACACACACATATATATATATATATGTATACATATACATTTGGCTGTATATACATACACATATATATATATATTTATATATATACATATATATATAGAGATATCCATGCATATATGTGCCAAAATACAAGTTGAAAACAGGAAAATCATTTCCAGAAAGTAGTATGAACTCTGTTAATTATACACGAATATCTCAGAATTGTTAAACCTGAAACAAGAATAGAAATGTTTTTTGAGAAACCATGTAAACTGGAAAGCATCTTGATTACTTAAACATATACTTACACGAATATCTCAGAATTGTTAAACCTGAAACAAGAATAGAAATGTTTTTTGAGAAACCATGTAAACTGGAAAGCATCTTGATTACTTAAACATATACTTACTTACAGCAGAACAATCCTGAGTAAAGGAATACAACATCAAAATTTGAATGAAAGATTATCTTTCAAACCTCAGAATTTCTGAATAAATTGCACTGTTTCAGTATATTATTATTACTCTGTAACCTGTATTGAAATTGGGAATTAAACTGTCAGTCAGCCTGAGCTTGGAAAGAATAGAAATGCATACTGAAAACAGAAAACACTGTTCCTTCTTTCTATTAGTGCACTGAAAAGTATTAAGACATATATGTTCTTCTTTAAAACAGAGCCTTTATCCAAATCATAAAGGGTTACTTACCAAAGAATAAATGACATCTTACTACTGAATTTACAAAGGATGTTCTGAAATTCATATTTGAAATTCTTTTAGAATTAACTGAATGTATGAAACATGTCAGAAAATGCATAACTTTCTGCTTGGGTTTTTATCCATACTTTACTTGTGGTAACTTCCGGGACAGGGTGCCGAAGGTGGACCAACAGAGACGGTAGTATTACCTTTTCTAAACTACCATTTACTTGTATTATTTTTGCTCGGCCAAGCACTTGTACCATTGAAATAGATGGGTTTGTTTTAAAAGCCTAGAAACATATATGTATTTGAGTCTCTGCCACCTCCTGTTGCAAGAAATGTGTTTATTTCTCATGTTAGAAATGCATATAGGCATCAGGCACGCATCGAGAGTTCCCTCCTGTTTTACTGTTTCGGGTTGCTAGGCTCCTTTATGCAGGGCCGGGGATTCCTTCGAGTTAGGAAGGGACCCAGGGAAGTCATAGACTTCGTGGTTGGGCGGAAAAGGCGCCTGAATCACATTCTTGGCCCCAACTCGCAAGAAGACCAATGGTGTCATGGCGGTTGGTGGTTCCGAGATTTATTTGCTATTGATGTACTTGTGTATTATTCTGGATTGGCTGGTGTAGCCCCATTGCAAATGTATATGTATTTGACATTCTTTGTTGAAACTTTGAAATAGAAGTACGATTTGAAAGTATCTAATGTAACATTGATTTGAGAAATTTAAGTTTTATGACTTAGCATAGAAAAGATGTTTCTATTGGAATTGTTGATTCTTCCAAGTATGGTTGAATAGATGTATATGAGAAAAGTCATTGAAATACTTATGCTTTGTATAACCTTGATACATTACATTGAAATTATTATTATACATGGAATGCAATTTAAATTCTTTTTTTTATTAAGCTCATTTGGAAGTGTTATGAACAATGTTGATTACTTGGAAATCTTTTATAATGATTTGAATAAATTGAAAATACTCTTAATTTCTCTTTTATACTGATTTGAACGGATTGAAAACACTCTTAATTTTCCGAGCGCTACACCAAGTCAGACCCAAAATTTAAAATTTCCTTCCAAAAGTATTTAAAAATATTTTTTATTATTAAGGGTTTTAAAACACTTTTTAATTAAGTACAATAATATTATTAAGTTGCCCTTTAAAATAGTAATCATTGGGCCCAACTTAAAATAATATTATTAATCATTTCTCTTGTTTTATCCTTTATCATATAGGAAACAAGGATAGGCTAGAGGTCTTCTTCATTTCTCTAATTCCAAAAAGGGGACATTACAATCTGCCTTCCCAAAATTGCTTGCCCTCAAGCAATTGCAAACTAAATTGCTCAAGTATCACCATGCCAATATGTTGAATAATGTTGTAATGTCAAAGTCAAGATCTTGTACTTGTCAAGTGAAACAACTATTGCCAAAAGTCACTATAGGATCTCCTATCTTTATCCCTATTTTTATGCAACCTATATACACTGAAAAATGCTTCAAGCCTGCAAACACCATTTTTCCACATCAATTTCCTCTCTTCTCGACATAATTGAATAATTTTAATTATTTGATTATCTTCTAAAGTCACATTCATCTATTAATTAAATAATTTTAATTATTTAATTAATTCATTTCCTTTTCCTTATTCTTCTTTGATTAAATAAATAAATTAAATATTTATTTCGTTTTATTTCTTTTGGCGAATCACTACCTTAGAGGGTAGCACTCCTATTAATTCAAGAAAAAACTTACATCATCGAGAGAGAGTTACATCACAGACCTAGAACTACAAACCCCATCATATGTTTGACAGTATTGTTATCATGCCCAACCCAAAATTTGTCAACCTACAGATCTTTGTTTCACTAAGCGCTTTCTTGTTGGCTGCAACATGTTCAAAGAAGCCACTCAAATCCTTAGCCAGCACTGCCACCTTGAAACTCTCCACCGCTTCATTCACGCGCACAGTTCTGCTCTTGTCTTTGCCACATCTATGACACCACATACAAACCCCTCCGAAGGCCATGCTTTGCTAGCAGCAATGGCCTTAGTTGCAGCATCCTTATGCACATTCGCCAGGAGCATTATGCACCTCTCCACCACCACCTTGCTTCTGGTTGTGTATTGCACATTTGTCAGAAACCAACTCAACATTATGCCATCATGCAAGTGGTCACCCCTCAGCCTGTGTTCACTGATGACCTTTTTAATGGCAACCACTAATTCCTCCAATGGAAATTTGAAGAGATGCCCCAACTGTGCCTCCTATGTCTCAAGGACGTTCTCTCTAAACTCCCCCCTTCTTGTGGAAATCTTGTAGCATCTACACACAATTGGAACTTCCACCACCATTGCTGCCTTCACCTGCATTTTCCAAGCCACTGCAAAAATTTTGCATCCCCAACAAGAATTTGTAGAGGGGAGAAATCCAGGAACTTCTCGCCCGACTACCAAA
>VDFB02382944.1:0-25417 GCA_007258455.2 Sequoia sempervirens
TTTACTAAGTCTACAGTTTGTGAGATCTTCCAAAAACTAGAATTTGCATTATAAATCCTAGAGATCCAAAACCACTCTCAAACATCCTAAAACTATATACATGCAATATAACTTAAAGTATAAGAAAGTAAACGTCCATATGTAAATGTCAACTTATACTTAAATGTTTATTTCATGTATATAGTTTCCCTCAAAGATAATGAGAAGAAAGAAAAAAAGAGAAGAAAAATAAATTCAATGTAGATCAAAGCGTGAGCGTGTTATAATGTGCTTGTATTTTGTCAATGCATTCACAAAACACACAAAACACAAAGCCATGTCAAAGCTGAATATAATGCGGCGCATTATATCTTGCTAGAATCCCAAACCTTAGGATTAAATGTGCCTTGGCATACCAAACCAAAGGCTTGGAGGCATTCAATGACCCGAGATGTGTTTTACAAATTCTACAATCTTCCACATAATCGGGTTTATTGCTCACCATGAGGATTCCATGGTTCAATATCAGACAAATGAACATCTAGAGTAATCAGTAAGGTTCTCTCTACGCTCTCCATAATGCAATTTTTCATTTTACGACAATGTTAAACCTTTCATCCATAATTTCTTTTTGTTTGTAATGTCTCTTTTTTGGCAAAATAGTATTTGGTGTTTTTTTCGTTATAAATTAACCGTTCATCAAAATTTCAAATAAATTACATTTTTAAAAACTAGACTCCATTCTACAATTTTTTTTTTTAAATTCAATTAGTTTCCAAATTTTGTAGGGGTAGCACGACCAAAATTCTATTTTTCTGGAAGTGTCTACTTATAAAATTAGTAAAAAATAAAATATTCATTAAAAAATTATTAGAAAAATCTTGCATCAACTACATACTATTAGCTAACTTCTAACCATAGCGATTTTAAAAATACTAAAAAAAAGTTCACCGTGCTAGGGTCGTACAAGAGTTGCTATGTTATGTTTTTCTAACAAAAACAACACCAATTTGTGTACATCCCTCTTTTGAACCCCTTAATCTCAACCATTTTCAAAATAAATTAGTAGTTTAGAAAGTAGACTCGGAGCACTTCGATTCTTTTTTTTGTTCCATCTCAAAATTTTGAGTGTAACTATCCTCAATTTCACATCCAAGGTCATTATTTCCTGATTTCAGAGAAAAAAAAGTGGCCACTTAAGCCCCCTTTTTAGAAACCATCTTTGTGCACTTACCCTATACACACATCTAATATTTAAAAATTTCTCTAGTGATGGTCAAAAAATTAAATACAAGAAAAGTTAAGGTATTATCCTAAACATAAAAATAAAAAATTATTTGTCCTCATCTATACAATGAGATTTTGGAGTGAATGAATAATTTTTTATATATACACTTGAAAATTATTCTAAAAACCTTGGAGGAGGTCCTATCACCTATCATATGGTGATGCAATTCTTATGGTGAAGTATAATCCTTCCCCTATTTTGAAAAATTTCTTTGACGATCTCCAAATTCACCATAGATAATTTTTTGGACCTCCCAGTTCTATTTTAATATCAAATTTGAAACATATTAGATGTACACATTATTTTTGTGTATTTATTTCTAATAGTCATATATAGTTATCTTTCTTATATTTAAGACTCATTATCACATCCTACCTCTTTTTACTAGTTTTTTATGTATTATACTAGAGATCAGTCTTTATTATACATGTATGTAATGCTTAATATTTCATTCATGCTATTAGTTATTGCATTAGAGATGCATAATCATAATATATTTTTTTTGGACATATTCTTTTATATTTTATTTGGTAAAGATAAATCTCTTCTTTCTTTCATTTTTATTTCAAAATCAAATCAAGAAATATATAAAAAACAAAGATTATCCACCAAAATATTTGTAGGCATATCCTTGGACCCAATTACTATAATTTTCAAATGAAAATGACATCCTTTAGTTGAATCATTATTTTATTTCCTTAGTCTAGCCTTCACATTTCTCTATATAATTTTCTGAACAAATTTCCTAGCTCTTGTAATAATCTCTTTTCTTTTCCTTATTCCTCATTTTTTTTCTAATCATTTCCCTTTTCTTTCTAGTTTTCACTACCTATCTTGATATATTCATAAGACCACTTCAATTTGTCCCAAAACATATTTTAGCTATACCCTTAGTCTTCCCTTGCCATAAAGTTCCCCCAACACCTCATTTTCCTATCCAAACACTCTTCACTTATTTCCCTATACTTTCACCATTTCTATCTTGGCTAAGTATACTGAAATCCCTCACATATCCTTAGCTTCTCCTTTGCATTAGATATAAAAAAATATTTAATACACTCATCCCAACATTTGATTCCTCTTTCCCAACACATAGTTTACCTTTCCCACTATCTTCCTCTATCCTTTTTTCCTTTTCACCACCTCTCTTTACTTTCACAAGCCTTAATTATATTTTTTAAACACCTAATTATACCATAACATTCTCACCTCTATACTTTCCCCTGACAAGATACCCATCTATTTCCTTACAATAATACTTCTCTATATCCCAACACCTACCTTATCCATCCTCTTAGCATCCCCTAGATTCTAGCTTGACCTTGCACCTCTTACCCTTTTATCCAGAGATCTATTTGCATTTTTCCGCACCCTAGTTTATCACTAATACATTTAGTCTTTCAAAAACTTCTTTAGTTCATTCAAACACCCCCATCCTCCATATCTATATCTCACTTATTATTCCATAACCTAAATTTCCTTACCCATAAATAACCATTTATCCTAGATATACCTATAACTATTTTCCCCATAATTATTCATTTCACACCCTATACTTAGTTTCCATATTTCTTAGTGTTTCCCCTTCCTCCCCACTTGCTTTTATCTACCCTATCTCATCATAGCCACCCTTCCTATCTATGAATAATTTGATAACACCTACCTAACCCTTACAAGACATACCTTTATATCCTAATTCTTTCACTTACCTTCCCTACACCTTATCCTCATCATCCACTACTTTAATCACATTCTATAATGTCTCTTACACTTAATCAAAATTTATATACACTTATTTTGACCAAATTATCACACTTTATCACTTTCCTTTTAACTTAAATATTATATTAATCATATTATATGGCTTCTCTCTTCTTCTCTCCTCCATTATATTGTCACTTCTTCACATTCCTCTACATTATTTCATTATAACTTTAAGGTTTATAAAACTAATCTAGTTGAAAATGATGAACATATTGATGTTTTTTTTTTTAAAGGGATGATGTATATAAAAAAATTATTCCAAAATAATTATATACATCATATTTTTTCATTTAAACATGATAACACACATTTAAATGTTCTTACTACTTTCTCTTCTCCCTTCACTTATTATACTACACCTTTTATATGTTATTATAATGATTTCTATAAAAATGGTATGTATATACTAATGTTTTATTTGAAAATGATGTGTTATTCATACCTTTTCTTATTTATCCTCTAATTTTATAAGTCATGATGTTGATTTTTCTACTTTAATTTATGTTGATACTAAGATTATATTTAATAATGAAAATGAACATGATATTATTGCTCAATCTTTATATAATGTATTGAGATTTTTTTTATAATAAATACTTATATTATTCCTCTTCTACTAACCATTTTCCCTATAGGTTGCATTACCTTTTATTTCTTATGCTTCTAACTCTCTAATTTTACGTACACTTTCTAATAATGATTATCCTTTGCTACATGTATAACATTTTAAATTTGTTTTTATGTAATGAATTTTTAATAATGAAAGTAATCTTACTTTTTTATTTTAAAGGGAAACTGTGCACTTAATTAGTTGAATTCATGTATTATAATTTTTACTCCCTTCTATAAGTTGATTAATGAAATCTATTAATTTCATTAAGGGTTGATCTAAAACTTGTGATGTACTTCCTCGTGTAACATAAATAATGTTGGCAAATGGTCAACTCTCCTTTTGGGATTCGTGACATGGACTAACCGCCTCTCATGGATCCGTTAACTCTGGCAATTGTATTGGGCATTAACAGGTCGACCTTTTGGTAGAACGACAACCGTGAGGCCAACAAATAAACTATTCAACTAGTTATTCTTCTTGAAACTATGAACACATAACCAAACATATAGTTAAAGATCCTTATGACTATATATAATAGTTGATCCCCTTCTTTTTCTATATATATATATATATATATATATAGGTAACTCCCATTTCATTGCTAAAAAAAGTAAACTATTACAATGAAGATGTGCCAGCCACTATTTAGGTTTGAAAGAATAGACTACAATAAACCCCATGGCCGACTTAGACAACCTATCAAACTTAGCGGAAGATAAAAATTATTTATTTTCTATTACAAAATCAAGAAATGGTTGTAAAATTCTTTTGAAAAGACAAGAGGGAAATAGATCCATTAGCCCCTTGTTGATTTGTTGAAGGTTGGGATGGTGCATATGGCTTCTTGCATTAGAATATCCCTAAGAAGTCTGTTTGCTATCAATTTTCTGATCATCTGTTGTTTGAATTCCTTAACCATCGTTGAGAATAAAATATCAATGAGATCACCATCGTGAATGTGCACATAGTCCAAATTCATTTGCCTGATTATGACATGGATGGCAGGCTCCAATGAGGGTTTTTTAAAATCTGAATAGACATCTGAGTTGTTTCTAGCTCTCCTCCTACACACATGCACATCTGTAGCTTGGGATGGCAATTTTATCCATGTTTTACTTCTCTTTCACCCCCAGATGCTTTAAATACGGAAAGAGTCCAAAGACATCATAGGTATTTGTAGTGCCAATAGATTTTTCAGATCATCTTTTTATGTGAAAATGTGTAGTGAATCCCGAAGCAAGATATGCTCCTGTCGGAGGTACCCATATGACATGAAGTAGTGATTATATTCATTTTCAAAGATTATAAAGATTGGTGGGAGAGCACTCAGAAAATCGAGCTGAGACCTTGGGCAGACCACCATGTACCATTACTTTCGGGCCTCTATTGCTTCCCTTTTGATAAGTACGTCCAGGCCATCCAATCCATACTCTGATTCGACCCATCAGTCCTTATATTTTGACCAATTCCTCGATTGGAGAGAAAGTCCGTTGCACAATTTTCCTCCCCGTAGACATGTCTCAATGTATAGTTGTCAATTTCATCGAGGTATAAGTGAAATTACTCTCCACATTTTTGACTTCCAACTAGAAGCTCTCTGAGAACTGGTTGCTCATATCACTATAGGCGAGTCTCCCTCAATGTCAATATAGTGCAATTTTTTTTGCTTTTACACAGTCGCAGACCCTCATAGAGCCCTACAAACTTTGCCTCATTGTTTGTACCAATTGGAAGTTTGATAGATTCAGCCCAAACAAGGTTACCACCATCATCTCTGATTACAGGTATATCCTACCCCCGAGGCCCCAGGATTCCCCTTCAAAGCCCCATCAAAGTTTAATTATAGTATCCCACTTGGTGGGAGTGACCATTTAACCTTACCACGAGGAAATCACCCTGTGGTGGTATTAGATGCAGCCAATCCTTCCGTAATTTATGGTCTGATGTCGAATAATATTTATATATTTTTATTTTGGTTTGCATATTTGACACAATCTAATTCAGAAACTTGCAGCGATATTTTGATGTATGCATATCCCTATTTCAATTTTAGATAATAACGATTCAAAGAGAGATTTCTTGTCGTTAAATATTGGATGTTCCTTTCCTCCCACAACTACCAGAATATAACCATAGGTACTTCACTCCAAAGCCACACCAGTACGGATCCATTGTTTAATCTAGGCCATGCCTCAAAGACTCCTTCAATTTTATTTGGCATTGGGATTTGCCACCCAAGTTTACCATAGAAAGTTGTCCAGTATGTTTGAGCATATTTGTATTGAAAAAAAGATGATCTATGTTCTCATCATTGTCGCACAACAAACACCAATGAGGCCCAACACACCTATCTTTTTTAACCTATCTCTTGTTAGGATTCGTTTATGGATGGCCATCCAAGCAAATTTCCCCACCTTTGGCAACACATTAGCACCCCAACAGAGGTCCTTTGCCCATGCAGTCACATTTATTTCCCTATTGATAACGTCATAGCCAATTTTGGTTGAGTAATTCTCGGACTTTGCCACACACCAAAGAAGAACATCGTTCCCCTCTGTGATTAGGATCTAGCTATTTGAGAGTTCGTCGATTAGTGTTTCTCTGCATTGCTTGCTTAACATATTGAAATCCTTCCATTTGAGTTATGGGCTCCCATTCATGTTTGATACTATCATGTAATGTTGCACTTTGTCATCGTACGACACATCTGAATTGCCTCTTCCATCCCTAGTAAAGTTGCTAGTGGACTATATCCATTTCAGGAGTCAAACTAGAACGAGGCCTTGCTTCCATTCTTAATTCTCCATGTGAGGTGATTGATTATTGTTGTCTTGCATTTGGTTATAAAATTCCATATCCGTAACCCCACAAGAGATTTGGCAATTATCAATTTGCGCTTCGAATCGTCATTGTTGAGGTACTTTTCCTAAATATTTGGCATTATGTTCCTATTTCTATTATTCCCCTTAATTTTTTATCCACAATACTCACATCACCTTCCCAATTAGTCCTGACAATAATGATACAATGTTTTTCTTCTTCTACCTGCTCTACTCTTTCTTTTCATTCTCCCTCTTTGATACACAAACAATTTTGTCTAGCAAGTGGTGAGTTATACATATGACACTAAATAAAATAGGAAAAATATATCTATTCAAACTTCTTTGCATTTTAATAATATTGATCTCTCCCCTCCTTTTCATAACTCTACCAATGAATATGATTTCATATTAGAACAATTGAAATCCACACTAGGTAATATCTTCCTTAGGGATATAATTCATAATTCTTATACATAAATAGATCCTTCGTGTCATAAAACTAGCTAATATCTTTCTTAGGGATATAATACCAATTGAAATCCACACTAGCTAATATCTTTCTTAGGGATATAATGTTCATGATGAGATTTAGAAAGAAAATATGTCTTCCATTGGTGCATATATTCGATAGATTTTGCTTAACCAAGTAATGAATGCGGAATACTGTAGTGTTTAAGCTTTCAATCTGGTATATCAAGTGTTACTAAACTTGCATCTCCCTGTATGGTATCCATCTCTCAATTGCAAAATCAATCCCAAAACTCCCGTGCTCTAGGTGGCATAATCATGTTTAGGCGTTTCTCCATCGTGGTCGGCAAACACTTTCTGTTCATCAAATTTATGCAGCCCAAGAGATAACGTTTTGTTTAGGCGTTTTGTCAAAAACCTTACGTGCATCCATTAATTTCTGGTTTTAACATGTATGTTTACGAGTCCTGTCGGCATTTATACTATGATGTCAAATCGAGCTTATCTTGTAGGTATATATGTGCTGTCCTGTAAATTGTGTTCTGGATTCGGCCATATGAAAGATAACTATATAATTCAACGTTTCCAGGGTTCAATGTTTAGTATTTAGATCACGAAACTTTTTATCCAACAATAATTAATACTTCGATGCCTCCATAGCCCCAACATGAATCTGTGTTATTATATGATTTAACAATATGAATAACACTTTGCATCTTTTGCTTATTCACTTGGATTATCTTAATGAATGAACTCATCAATAAGCAAGAGGCAAGACAGATTAAAATGGATCATCATATATAGAGATAATCTTATTTGGGCATTGAATTAAGTCGCCTTCAAGAATCGATTAATCTTACGAGTTTAAAATTGTATGGGTTCTATGTGGAAAAGGGTATGGCAATTATGTTTCTTGCTCTGCTCTCTTTATACTCATTTCAGTCATCACTTAACCCCAAGATTTTATCATATTTAATCTGTGTCCTTGTAGAAAGCTAGCCTTAAAGAATGTGTGTTCCATGAGCGCGCGAATCTTATTTGATAGAAACCTTTTCCCACTAAATTCATTTGTCCTAGATAAAATCTTACAAACTAGTATATGGTTAATAAAACTTTTGTGTATGATAAAATATTAATAGAGTTATCTCTTATTCTAGAAATAAAAGTCAAGTGGAGTTTTGCTGATATGCAATATCAATTGTTGAGAGAACTAAAAATGGTCCTATTACTCCTTAATAATAAGAGATTATGACTAGTAATGAAGTTATTAATCTTTACCTTATTCAAATTCTCGAAGATTAAGGAAAAGTTATTTAATTTGTAGAAATACTTGAGTAGAACTGGTAGAATCAAATATGTACCGATTGTTTCTATTGGATGGTTATCAATAGGTTATTTCTTTCATCGAATTTGATTGAATCTTTTCCTTTGATATTCTTTTATCATATAGTGGTGATTTATTTAAGCTATAGCTACATAGACTTTTGATAAGTTAGAAGGAATAATAAATATATATGGAGTAAAGTGATATGCTAGACTTTGAATGATTAACCATGAGACATGAAAACTCCAAGAAGCCAAGCATCATGTGAATGGAAATATATTCCATCAATACACCATTTAAGATGTAAATCAAGCAAGAATTCAAGCAAGAGGTATATTCGACCCTTCCGCAAAAGGACATAATAAAAGGTACTATTTCATACCTAACCTTTGAGTATGATTCAAGAGAGTATTTGTAACTTAACTTATGAGGTAAGATGTTTATTTATCTTATTTCAAGTTCATGGAATTTGTAATTATAAATGTGGTTACACCCAAGTGGGTGGCAACTAACGTGAAATTGTCTGGGAAAAAAAAAATCCTAGAAAGGGTTGCATACCCACTAGTTTCATGTTATATTTAATGGCTATCAATAAAAAATAAAGTTTATTGGTAGTCCTCTTCTTGCTCGGGGGTTTGGCTAGAACCCAAGCAGTTCCACGATGCCAATACAATTGGGTGGTGAGAAAGTCCTTTCTCCTTGGTTTTCCCCTTACAAATCTTGGATAAGGATATAGTACTTACCATTGTGTATTCTTCTTGGAATTAGGTTGTCTCAAATTAAAAAAATGTGTTGATCATTAATGAAAGATCTTGTATAGATATCCTTTCTCATTTAAAAATAGATAAATAAATTTAAAATTATGTCAAATGAACTTGTATGATTTGTGTGGTTGTTCCACTTCGTCAAGCCCTACAAAAATTATCAATCCAATCTACCACCTTGCCTATTGAAATTGCTTCTATACTTGAGTCTCTTACCTAATATTACACTAATATTACCTTTTTTCTATAAAAACCCTTGCACTGATGTGATCCAATAAAAATAACCTATCTATATTATTTTGGCCTATCATAGAAATAGGATTATTGGATTTTCCTCAAAGACTCATAGGAGTCAAGAATCCTTTCTAAAATTAAATAACCTTACACAAGAGATAAGCAAAAGAAATTTTCTATACTTACAATATTCATACAATGTGAAATAAAGTAGGCTCATTTCTTCAACCCCTCTAAGTATGAGAAAGAGAGGACTATTTTTAATAAATTATATTAAAAAAGAGTCCTATCATATTACAACCAGTTAAGTCACTTTGAAGGAGACCAAGAAAAAAAAGACTTCCTAATAGTAAAATATGATTCTTATTAATGTGATACATGTGGGTGAGAAAACATGCTCCTCACAATATGATGTGTTCAAATCGACATGCAATAAATATTGTCTTGTGCATCACAAAAATAGGACAATAAAGTATATTTTTTACACTCTAAGACCCCCCATAATCATAACTTAGGTAAGTAGTGATGATGAAGATGATGGGTCTCAATAGCTAGGATTGTTGAGATACCCATGTAAAAAAATGTCTCTCATAAGTTAATAAAAGGAGAAACTCAGAGGAAAAAACTCCTCCCCAACAGATAGAATATAATAAGGAATTAGGAATCTCATCAAAAGTTGTCTATAAACTATTAGGAACTTGAAGATGAACATGAAAATGAACATTTTAAATGCAAGAAAAAATAATACACAACAAACCTCTTAGAGAAATATATAAATGGTGTGCAATAATAAGGCATTCTTACATCATACAAGAACATGATTAGGTTGTGATAGAAAACTCAAAATATATGCAAAAAAATTCCCATGAAACTTCATTAGTAGTGTAAGTACAACAATGGTACAATATGATGTACAAAACCTCCAAAAATATAACTACAATATGTGGCACTTCATTTAAGTATATTTACCAATGTAAAATTACATACAATAGGTTTTACAATGTTTAAAAAAGGACCATATTCTAAAAATATAATCCTACTACAAGATATAAGGAAACAAAAGGAACCATTATAAAGTATTGTAAGAGAGGGGGACCAACCACATCAAGGCTCCAAGTCACGGAGAGCCGAGAGTGGAGGATTTCCATACCTTACCTCACTCTAAAGGGTATTTTGGGGCTAGGATCAAGAATGAAGAGCACTATGACGTGCTTCTATCACTCTACAGACCCTAAATTCTGGTTTGAGCTAGGCGAGCTCGTTTTTGGAGTCAATACTACACCTTAGATAGCTGTCTGTCTAAGGATGGCAATGCGGTTATGGGATGACAGCGCAACACACTGGTGTCTCTTTGATGTGCTAGCGTCTGTGTGACCAGGAAATGAAAGATGCAATAAAGAATGCCATAAACTTACTAAACTGCCTAGCTGATTAATCTTAATAAAATAAATAGAGTAATGAGATACAAAAAGTAAAGATGAAGATGATAAAGAAAGTAAATGAAAGCTAGGGTGATGAAGATGATCTCACAAAAGTGACAATTCACCAGCTAGCTCCATGCACACGTTAACCTACACAGTAAGCAAGAGGGGAAAATTGTTGGGGCTATATAAGGGCCTGCCTCAGTCAGACCCCCACTTTGATGTTTCCACCTCCACGGATAGATAGAAAGAAATGGAGTAGAATATGTGATAAAGAAAGTAGAAAGAAATATTGTTGAACACTACAAAACAATACTATGCTACTCTATCAAATCACAAAGGAGAGGAGTGAAGTGTTACCACCTCCACCGAAAGGTTCACTAGCTAATGAACAGAGAATGCAAGGAGTGGACTTGGCAAAGTCACCACAACTGCAACGGTGATGAAGGGAGGTATCACAAGACTTCAAGCCCACAACTTCTATGGCTACCTCACACTTGCAATGTGGAGTTGATGGAGTGTCAATGCTGCTATAATGCTCATAATGAAGTGCTAGAATGTTGTTTGAGAGTGTGAAGAAGTTGAATGAATTTCTAAGCGGATCAACTGATTGAATGTGTAGAGGATGGAATGGATGAATGAAGAATGTTTTTAAAGGTGGGATGAGAAGGAATAAGGAATTTTCACGTCGATTGGTCGAAGAGGGAAATGACAATTCATCCCCAATGGGGAGTGTAATGCCTCTACCAACTTCAAACATAGGAATCCGTTAGGGACAACAGTGCACTGAGCGGATGTCTGAGCGCCACACATGCATCCTTGACAAATATTCTCTCACTGATGCACAAGACAAACACCAAGTGGATCCATTCTGGATGGGTGATGTGAAATTTTTCCTTGAGATTTAATTTTCTAAGGTGAGGGCATGTGAAAGTGAAAGGGGAATTTACATAAGGGGTGCAAGTTCACTCCTATACATTTTTCCCCCATTTTAGTGAGCATGAATATTGATGAGTGTTCGGTAAACTAGATCAAAGAGATAGAGATGTATACCTAAATTGTTAAGGAAGCTGACTATGATTTGGCGAACTTGAAAGCGTAGGGTAGGTAAAGGAATTCATAGATACTCTCTCCTCAGGAGTTTTGAACAAAAGGACTCCATAGCCCAACAGAACTATGAAGTTACACAAAGTACATCGGAGGCCCCTAGACCAACGATGGACAAATCCGATAAGATATAAGCACCACAAAGGTTTGTAGACCTACAAGAAGGAAACTCCCAAGTACACTCTCATGAAGGAAACCTAGTGTACAAGATGTAAGCACCTCACAGGACCGTAAACCTGCAAGAAGGAAACCCCCAAGTACTCTCTCGTGAGGGAAGCCTAATGTAAGGGGACTTTGCAAGTCAGACTGGAAAGTGGCTTCACAAGAACACCTACAAAGCATCATGTTAATCTATAGATAAAACATGTCAGGGAACATAAAGTAGCCACAAAAGAAAACAATCAGATAGTCATGTAGATAGTCAACAAGTTGAAAGACTTTCAAAGGGGTCCTATTGTGCCCATAGCATACACGCCCCATTTGGAAAGGGGACCCTCTTTCTTTTTGCTTCATCGGTTTGCTTTTTGTCATCACCTCATTTTGCGTGACCCCTGTATTGTGTCCTGGGTGGTCAATGAGTTTTAGAGGAATCATCTTGAGTTGACCATATTCTGATACCCTCAATTTTTCAAAGCTTTAGGCCTTTGCAAAACCTCATTGGCTGTGTGCCTTCAATCCTTAGAACTGACGTCCTTGGAGCAGTGCGGGTCCGCCCATGCGAGCTGCCCCATGCTGGTTGCCTTCACTTCACGGCCGTTCCAAATGGCCTTCACCCGGTGTCCTTCCACTCTTCAGGACCTACGGCCTCGATTGCTATTTTCACTACCAACCATCTGAGTGGCGAATCCTCAATTTTTGCCTACTTACCAGAATCTACCGCTCTCACTGCCATTTTTGAATTGCTGCCTATTCACCAACCCAGAACGTCATCATATGACCATTTATGAGAGGCATTAAATGCACCATTTTCTATAAATAGCCAACCCTGAGCTATCATTTTCACTTGTCAGTTGTTCAAAGTGAGTCAGAGATCCCTGCAAATACCGCCGTGTTCATTCGCTAATTCTAGGCTGTTGCTAACTATTTCCTTAGCCTCCATCATTGGATCTCAAAGGTAGGTTTTCCATCCTCGATCCATGTCCTAAGTTTTCTTTAATTTTGCAAAATTTATTAAATCTGGGTAAAAGAAAACTTCAAAAATAGCTAGCACACACCTAGGTGCACAAAACCCATGAGTTGAAATCTTGATAAGCTTCAAAATTGCCACATAGACTACTTGCAGAACTGGAGCTCCCCGTGACCATTCTTCAACTAGGGCCTTCATCCCCTATGGGCCCGCACCCTCACCATCGCCATCACCATGTTTAAAAAATGCTTAAAATTTAAGAACGAAGATCTCCTCTTCTGGGTCTGCCCTCGCGGAGGGCCCCTTCAACTCAGTCTTCTTGAACTCATCTTAATTCATGAAATTCAAATGAAGATCCTTCAACCCCTCCCAAGTCCACCAACTTAGGCCTCCACCTGCGGAATTCCCATCGAGCTCTGTCATTCTAAATGATCATTTGACCCTACCTTTCTGACACATGGAATCCGCTCCATTGACTGCCGAACGAACCTGAACTTTGCAAAATTTCCCAAGTCTTAATCCATCACAGGCTTCTCCCTACGGACTTTCACTCGTGGGTTTCTATCTTGGTTTTTTCATTTCAAATGGCTTCCGTGACCCATTCCTCCACCTAAAATGGGCCCCGCTTTCAAGGTTGCTACCTAAGTTCAAAGCAAAGCAGCCTCCTCTTTTGGGCCATCCTTCATGGGGTGTTGGTCCCCTTTCACCGCCGTGCTATAGACCCTTTCAAATGATAAAATACCAAGATCCCTCCGGCGACCAGGTTCTCGCCCCGACTCTGCCGTTCGACTCCTTTGTTCTCAAAATGACTAAGTAATTGTCCCTTCACGGACTTCACACCGTGAACCTCTGTCCATGAATCAACATAGCATGACCGCCATTCCAACATTTGGCCTTCGCATCCTATCCTTCTGCCTGACAGGTTTCACACTCATGGCTGTCGTCTAAACTAAAAAGCGAAAACAACCAAGGGTCAAGCCCTAGGTGGACCACACCTAGTGGGCAGACATTTGTAGACTTTCGTCTTGCTCTCACCATTTTGAAACATCCATAGGCCTCTGTCAGCCTGCTACGCGGAGCCCGAACCATCCATTTCCTCCTGATCAATGATAAACAAAGTGAACACCAGAGCCTTCCATGGACTTGATAATGCGGGCCTCCTTCACCGAACCTTCGTCTAGCCTTCACCATTCCAAACGGATGTAGCCTAGTGCCCTCTCGCACCTTTTGGCCTTCAAACCTCTTAAGTGACCTAAACTGTCACAACCTCCTAAATCTGTAGGTCCCACATGATAGAATGCCGCTTTGCTAGCACCATTTCAATGGCAGGCCCTCAAACAATTGAGTTGCCCTCTGATTCTGCATGCTTAAAAGATGAACTTAACACCTCCAAATATTCAAAGTAACTTTGACACACGTGCTAAAATGGATTGACCTCTTCGGTCGACCCCACCTCATGACTAAATATTGATGTAGGTGCAGATAGGCGGGCCGTCATGCCCTGCTTTCCATCCCTTCTACAATTGCTTCAGAACAACCACCAGCCTAGGGAAGTCTGCACCCCTAGGCCTGAATTGTTGTAACTCCCTTCTATGAAAGGTTAATCTCAATCTAAAGAAATGTTAGGACCTTTAAGTGATGGATTATCTAATGTAACATCGTTTTGAGGGATTTTGGCTAACTTTCCTCATGTTTCATGCTTGAAATGTGCTTATCGCTCTCTCTCTCACAGGATATATAGAACTAGGTGTAGGACCTTTGGAGGCGGCCGTGGAGAAAGATAAGGGAAAAAATCCAGCCAAAGCACCCCAAGGCAAAGAAGACAAAGACTAGATGAAGTGAAAATTCCAAGGGGAGCCCCTTAACTCCAAAGTCACCACAGATTGGAGGGAGATCTCTGATACTAATCTGGGACACATTGATATTGACAAATTCAAGCAAAGGGTCTGGATCAACCCCACAACAGAAAATATCAGGAAGATTAGAAGTAGTGGGTTGGCTAAGGCTATTGGTTTCCCACTTGCTCTCATTGCTCTTAAGCTCATGATGGCCTGTAGAGAGGTGTATCAAGAAGATTCTAGAAGGATTGTAGACCGAGATGGGAATGTATTGGTCGATTTGTCTACCGAGTCAATAGGGAAAACTTTTCATACCCCTACATTCAGAGACATGGAGGATGGAGCTATTGATGCCCTCATGTTAGACTTCATGGACTTTGTTGCACAGGCCTTTGCTCAATTTGAGCAAGTGATAAAGAAAACTCCCAAATGTGACAAAGATTGGGATGTAATTACTAGCTGATCCAGGAAATTGAACTTTCAAGTCCTCCAATATGATATAATGGCGTCGAATAAACTTTAGACATTGATCAGGAAGTTCGTAGAGTATGCTAGTGTGAAGAAACATGAGGGAAATCCAGTAATTGATGATGAGTTCCTCACAAAGTAGCTGCAGCCAGGGTAGCTAGCTAAAAGACAAATTGCTACAGTGCTACCCACTAGAAGACAAAATAGGCTAGAGGAAAAAAAAAATTATATTGTAAAATATTTGGGGGTAGGTGAAACCCTAATTTGTAGTGAATCTTGACCACACAATGAGATTAGATCTTGGCCATTCATTTTTCTTTTTGGACACTATAAATAGGGGGTCTCCTCTCATTTTTAAGAGGGTGTTGAGTTGTTGTAAAGACATGTTGCTATAATTTTAATAGAAATTCATTAATTTGGTGGATTCTTGAGTTCCAACTTCATGTTGCATGATTCTTCTTCTCATAGTGAATTAGAGTAGATTTACTTTGTTGTTTATGAGTTTTACAAGTTATGAGTGGATTAGTTAATGTTGTGCATCGATATTGAAGAATTCTATTGTGTGTTTGCAACCTTCCTTGTCCATACTTTTTGTTGTTTATTGATGATAAATAGCTTTGTAAAGTTAGTCTGGGCATAAATGGAAAGTTGCACTAAATTTCTATCTTTTATTCATGATTATGGCAAATAAATGGTTGAATATCTGCAGTCCTTAGAAGCTTGCACTAGTTTCATGACACTATGAAGTAATCTGGTTAAGTGGAACTCAGTTTTAGGAAGGTTGTTTGTAGTAGGGTCCTCCATTATCACTGTTCATTGATAATTTTAGGTCTAGGAAATTCTCCTTTCCCCTACCCCTTTTCCTTTTTTTTAATAGTGACTTTGAACAAGGTTCATTCCTCATTGTAAAGCCAAATCTAAAGCTAAAATAGGAGTTCTAGATTGTTGTTCAAGCCTACAAAAATCGTGCAACAACTTTCCCATCTTAAGAACTCCATTCGAAGATCCAATTCTCCTCTAACTTAACTTACATAAGTTTTCCCTGTGATTACCAACAAAATCACATTGAACCAACTAAGAAATTCCAAGCATGTCATGACCTGGCACCCGAGAGACCTTGGGGTAATTTTCAACAACTTATTGTTGGAGATTGCCTTTCAAGAGATGTAGTGGATTTGTGTGTTGCCTATGTTGAGAAGGTGCAAAAACACCCATCAAAAAAATTGGCGCTAGAAGGAGAGCCTTTAAATTTAGCTGGATCAAATTAGATCATTTTCCCCTAAGAGATTCTATAGGGTTTTAAGGTGCACACCTAGTAAAGGGGAATTTTAGGAACTCCAGCCCCCTACTAGGGCTAGGAAGACTAAGAGAAGGGACACAACTTCTTCTTCCTCCTTTGTTCTGTCCACTTCACCTTCATCTTCACCTCCCTCCTTCCATCCACCTGACACTCATCCTTCCTCTTCTATCTCAGCCTTTTTGCCTCAGCCGTCCCAAGCTTCTTTTCAGCCACCTACTTCTCACACCCAGGGTGCTACTCCGGTCCCCACCCTCCACATCCAAGGTGCAGTCCCAACTGTCGCTGCCCCTATGCAGCCTCGGGTTACTGTTCGGAAACAAATACCACCCCCACCTCCCCTCATGGCTTGGCTGGGAAATAATCCCTCCCCATTGTTCTTCAATGATTACCATGATATGCCTAAGAACCCAGAGAGCTTTTGCACAAAGTTTAATCCTCGAGATCCACAAGGGACAGTTGAAGAATACATTAAGATCTTCCAAGTGACATTAAAAGATATGTAGATTGATCATGATGATGTAGCATGTAGACTCTTCCCTTACTCTTTAGGGGAGGAGGCCTTCTATTGGTATATTAACTTACTGATGGGGTCCATCACATCTTGGGCCTTGTTGATGAATACCTTCTTGCGGAAGCACAAGATCCCAATCAACCCTTCAAAGCTATACCAACAATTCATGTCTATCTGAAGGGAAGTCAACGTGCTGATCAACTCCTTCAATGATCGATTCCACCGAGCATACACAAGGTTGCAAGCCCTGTATGTGCTCAATGATGTTGCTGCCTTGCCCATGTATTATGTAGCATTAGACAACCTCATGACTGCATTGGTAAAAAGGATGTGGCTAGCTCCAATCAGATTAGTAGATGCTTACGCTGAGATAGTTATTTCCAGCACTAACTTGGGACAAAACATCTTTGGTCTACTACCTTCCTTAGGGCAGGCTACCCATCCTATGCAGATTCAAGGACTCACATAAGTTTTGCAACACCAGATGCCTCTCATCAATTAACTGATGCAGCTACCCATAGTGCCTCATCTAGGGTAGCCCATGAACCAGGCACCTCATGTGCCTCATTACTTGCAATCTTAGCAACAACAGGCCTATGTATAGCCATCACAAGTATCAACATACCTACAAGGGCCTAAATTCCCACCCGCTCAACAAAACCAACCGGTAGCACAACCTGTCTTCCTCTAGAATCAAATGCCACAACCAAGCAATGTTGAGAAAGATTAGTTGAATGAGTTGACAGAGATGATAAAAAAAATGTCCACAAAGATGATTCACCTTAGGAACCAAAATAATTAGCTACAAGCCTCTCAATACAACATCTAGGCCAACCTAAATCACAATAGCTAGGACAATTGTGAAGCGGGTAACTTGTTAGCACCAAACTATGAGCAAGGGCAGGCCTCTAATGAAAACTTTGAAAGAGACCCTCACAAAGACATAATAGGATGTGGAATACAAGGCCAAATAATGGGGGTGTTCCCAGTCCTCTTGATCAACCTGCTAGTAATGAGAAGACAACCAATAGAGTATATCTCACTGAGGTTGCCTTATCTGGATGGTGCAAGATTCACAAGATGAGTAGGCATTCCAAGTTGGACTGCCTTGAGTTTCAAATAGCTGTAGAAATATTTCAAGTGGAGGTCCAAAATGCCATTGATAGTGAAAATTGTAGAGACATAGTCCCATCCGAGCCCTACGATTCCTCCTGTCTTGTGGTCAATCAGGCTCCCTTCCCATAGAGCGAGAGCAATTAGCCTGAGATTGAGACCACCTCTATCAAGAATGAAGAAGTGAAAGAGGCAAGTAACAAAGAAGCTCTATCTCAGCTCTTTAATTCAGTAGATAATGGTTGAGTAGATGAAGAAGAGTCTTGTGAAGATGAAGTTCAAATGTTCTATCAAGGAGCCTCTCCATATAACCTAAGAAATAAATAAGTAGGAGGACCTATCACTACTTCTATTATGCCTAATAACTTCGGCACCCCGCCTGACCCCAATGCTAGCAACAACCCTGGCTATCCCCATGTGCTCACATAGTACTTGAATAGAAACAAACAACCAGGCCAAACACAAAGACAACTCACTAGCTCATCCATAAGAAGAGCTTTCAAGTCCGAAATTGAGCAAATGGGTGAATATGTTGATAAAGAGTTCAAGAAGATTAAAATCAGCTTATCTTCCTTTGAGCTGCTTAAAGTTCCTGCAGTTAAGCACACCTTCTTTAGGGTGATTAATGGAACCCCATCCTCCAAGGAAACACCAGAAATGACATCCAAGAAGGTCTCTTTGTAAGAACTGCCACATAAGCTCGTAATTTAGGAAATTATAAGCAAGAAGGATGCCCCTCTAAATCAACAAATTGGGAAGTAGCCTACCAAAGGGAAAATTTTAGTGCAGACCAAAGAAAAGAAAAATGAAAAGACAAAGGTCTAGTGGCCCAGGTTGATACACCTATGGGAATTTTCTAGGGAAGGTTTGAAATGCCTCCCTTCCTCAACACTATCGGAATATTCAAGAAGAATTTGCATAATTGTTTGATTGACTCAAAAGCATCAGCCAATGTCATGCCTTTGGCTATATGCAAGGCTCTTGGGATTGTCCCCACACCTTCAAGAAGAAAAGTAACCCAGTTGGACAAAACGGAGGTGAACATCATTGGAGAAATCAATCATATCCCTATGTAGATTGCTATAAACTGAAGGGTGCAACAAGTTATTGCCATCCAGGTTGTGGATATTCCTCACACATATGGGATAATCCTAGGGTGAGATTTCACCCGGGCATTAAATGAATATGTTGCAATTGATTTTTCTCACATGTGGTTGCCATGGAAAGGGCTACCAAATCAGATTCATATAGACTAGGAACCCCGCATGAAACTTATGATCATGGAATATAACAACACCAACAAGGTGTTGTTTGTTGAAATAGAATTGGGCAATTATTGCTCCATGATTTATCAAGGGGGATCAAAATTTCTAGAAGAAGAGGTGGTTGATGAGGTCTTATTGGTTTAGTATAGTACTATTGCGAACCTAGCCTAGGCACCCCAAAGCACAAAAATGTTAGTGGAATCAGAGGATGATGAGTCCTACGAAGATGGTAATTTAGGACTGCTAGATGGATTCCAAGACTTCATGGAGAAATACATAAATGATCAACTTAGCCTAGGGGCAAGGATAAATTTTTAAGAAATCTTGTTGCCTAGTTGGTGTAGGGTCCATAACACTACCCACTCTAAATTTGAGTGTTGCTTGTGTTAGACAACAGTGGAGTACATCAAAGGACAAGCCACATCTCAAAAGGGACAGCCGACCAAACAACCTGCCACTAACCATGATGAGCCTATTCCTATTCCAGAAGTGACATATGCAAATGAGCAACCAGGGAAGGATGAACATATGGTCTGCCCCAAAGTTAAAGAACCCTCCAAGTTTTGGACTCTATGCTTTGATGGATCCAAGTCCAAGTAGGGAGTTGGAGCCAGATTTGAACTCATCAGCCCTGCAGGTAAGACCTATTTTGCTGCCCATAGGCTTCAATTTTATTGCACCAATAACAGATCAAAATATGAAGCACTAGTTCATGGTCTTTTAATGGCATTGAGGAAGAAAGTCAAAATGCTACAAGTGTTTGGTGATTCAAAACTGGTAGTGAAAAAAGTTAGAAAATTATACTCCTTCCATGATAGAAGGCTAGCAAACTATAGGCATAGAGTTTGGGATCTTTTAGAAAGCTTAGACGCATTCAACATCCAGTTGATCCCTCATTCACAAAACCATACTGTTGATGCCCTGGCCCAAGCAGCCAACACTCTTACACCTCTGTCACTTTTAGGCCTCAAGAGATTCACTGTTGAGCTGACCTCCACCCCATCTATGCCAGACAACGTCACTCATTTCCAAGTATTCAATGATGATAAACATATCCTAGAGTTTATCACTAGTTCTAATGTTTTTGTAACCCAAATAATTGATGAAGCTGACCCTAAGGAAGCTGAATGAGACATATAAGGGGTCATCAACCTAAAAAAACACTATCCCCAGAGGCATAGTTCAGCTTGAATGCATATTTGACCTGGATTAGATTCAAGAACAAGATCAACAAGCGAAGAAGAATTCCATAAATAACCAGTGTGACACCCACAACCTCAAAACAATTGATGAAGTCAAAAGTGTGTTCATTGGCAAGTTATGCACGCTGAAAGAGAAGAACAAGATCATTAATGCTTTGTAGAAATACCATGATGTGGTAGCATGGAGTTATGAAGATTTGAAGACATATGATACCTCCATTATCATGCACACTATTCTCCTTAACCCAGATGTGTGGCCATTTTGACAACAACAATGTCCTATCAACGCATTGTCGGAGCCCATTATCTACAAAGAAGTATAAAAGTTACTGTTAGCTAGAATCATCTTTCCTGTTAGACACTCCACATGGGTAGCCAACTTGGTCCTAGTAAGGAAGAAGAATGGAGAAATCAGATTATGTGTGAACTTCCATAACCTAAATAGAGCTTCAGAGAAAGACAATTATCCCGTTCCCTCATTGGATGAGGTAAATTGCAGATTGTTAATGGTTCACAAATGATGTCCTTCCTCGACTGGTATTTCAGATACAACCAAGTCATGGTGCAATATGAAGACAGACACAAAACCACGTTCATCACCAAGTTGGGAACCTTTGCATACAAGAGGATGCTATTCAGACTCATCAACGCTAGTGCCACCTTCCAACATGTGATGGATATATCCTTCAAGGATCTGATCAGAAAATATATCATCATCTACATGGATGATCTCACAGTGTTTTATAAGAAGCAGGGTGATCATATTTCTGATCTATGTAAATTTTTTGAAAGGTAAAGATAATTCAGGGTTTCCCTTAACCTGAAGAAATGTATTTTCAATGTTATTGAAGGAAAAATCCTCGAGCATGTTATTGCAGAACAGGGAATCTCCATAGACCCCGAGCACATCTAGTCCCTTTTGAAGATTCAATTGTCGAGTAGCAAGAAGGAGTTCAAATATTTCTTTGGAAAGATAAACTTCATCAGAAAATTTATTACGGGCTTTGTTGAGATTGTTAATCCTCTCAATGCAATGCTGAATCAAGACACCAAAATTGAGTGGACTCCAGAAGCAAAGTAGGACTTTGAAGAAATTAAGAAATCCATTGCTAAAGCACCTATACTAGTCAGCCTGAATTATCTGAAGCCCTTCTATATTTACTCATTTTCTTTAGATCACTCGCGTGCCAACATTTTAACCCAGAAAGATGACGAAGGGAACGATCATCCAATCGGCTTCATGAGTGCTCCCTTGAAGGAAACTGAACTAAGATATCACAACATAGAAAAGCAGGAATATGCTTTGGTTAGAGGAGTCAAAAATTTTAGACATTACATCCTGCAGAATAAGGTCTTTGCCATTGTCCCTGATCCCACAGTCAAGACATTGTTAATGCAAAATGAGCTAGGAGAGCGAAGAGCAAAGTGGGTCACCTTGCTGCAAGAGTATGATATGGAGATTCAACTGATGAAATTGGTAAGAGGAAAATCCCTCACCTGAATGATAGCTGAAACATTAGCTAAAGAAGGACCTGAGCTCATGGTTCAACAATATTAGCTCGAGGATGTTTCCCCGAGGGAATGGTACAATGACATTGTATTTTACTTGCTGAATAACAAGTGCCCACCTCACTTATAGGGAGTCCAGAAGCGTTCCCTCAAACTAAAAAGTAGCAGCTATATGCTGCAAGGATCTATACTTTACAAAAGAAATCATGGAGTGTACCTTTGGTGCCTAGAAAAAGAAGTAGAGCGGGTCTTAAAAGAGTTTCATGATAAATTTGGTATCGGACATGGATCTAGTCCTTCTATTGCTCATCAAATCATATGAGTAGGATACTACTGGCCAACTATCTTCAAGGATAACCATAGCCATGTTCGCACTTGCCATGTTTTCTAGACCGCCACACCTAGAGAAATGAACGATGTTGTCCTGTTGTAACTAGTCCTGGAGGTAAGACCTTTCGTGCAATGGGGTCTCGACCTCATTGGTCTAATAATCCCACCATCATCGATGGGTCACAGGTACATTATAATCACCTCTGATTATTACACCAAATGGATAGAAGCTATTGCTTGTAGGCAATGTACAATAGAGGTAGTTTTTAAATTTCTTGAAAGTTTTATTATAAATCGTTTCAGTTGCCCCTATGCTTTAGTGTGTGATAATAGTCTGGCCTTTTCCTCACTTAAATTCACTAGTTGGGCCTTTGACTACAAAATTTCCCTTAATTTTTCATCCAACTACTATCCTCAGGGCAATGTCCTGGTGGAATCTACAAACAGGAACCTCATCACCATCATCAAAAAGTTGTTTGACAAGAATCCCAAGGACTGGCATATCCAACTCTGTTTCGCTCTTTGGGTGGATCACACATGCCACAAGGCCTCCTTGGGAGATTCCCCATTTCACCTTGTTTATGGCATAAAGCTTGTGTTCCTAATTCAATTGAAAATCCCCACCCTCCAATTCATTAATACCTTTTACAAATAAGGTGATTGAAGAGAAGCTCGCTTGGCTGAGCTGCTACTCCTAGAAGAAGTACATGACCATGCCATTGAAAACTTCACCAAGCACTAGGGCATGGTCAAAATATGGTTTGATTGATGAGCCAAAGTCAAGGCCTTTAAAATTGTTGATCTAGTCTTATGTTGGGACAAGGCCCATGAGAAGAAAGGAGGACACGACAAATTCGACAAGCTTTGGCTTAGCCCCTTTCAAATTGCTGAAATCCTCAGAGATAATTCTTTTTTCCTCAAGACCTTAACCGGTGAAGATGTCCCATTGCCCATCAATGGGTAGCACCTGAAGCATTATTTCCAAGCTTGAGCTCTTTTGAGCTGCTCCTATAAATACCTATATATAGGTTAGTTTAGGTTGCTTTTGGTTTGCCTTTGTCTCGCTACTTTGCATTGCTTTTATTTTTCTCATTTCTTGACCATTTTTGCTTTGTTGAGGGTGTCTCTTTGTTCCTGATGTGGTGACCATGCTTGTTCAATGAATGGTTCACTTTGCTACCCACTCTTAGTTTTCTTTGGATAATTATTCACTCCTAACCCTTGGCCTCCGATTGCTGCCAAGAGCAGTTTCCTTATTTGAACTCACACTTGACTTAGAACTCAACCCTTTATTGAATCCCTTCATGCTTGCCTTGGATCCTGCACGAAATACACTAATTGTTCTGAAGAACTATCTAATGGTTGTTATGAAAGTGAGGCAAGTGAAAAATCTTAAATTTGCTTTAGTGACCATTGTGGTTCCAAGCCCACAATAAGCTTCAATGCTTACACAGTTGAGCAAAAGAAGTAGTATCAAAATAATATCAAGAGAAAGAAAGAAACATTGAAAATTAAGTAACCATGTTGGTGTGCGGGCAACTCTACCGGGGCTATGGATGCCTGAATGGTAGGAGAGAAATGTTCATGGGATCATAGCGACAACTTCGTCAGGGCTATGGATGTCTGACTAGCAGCGGGGCAATGCCTAAGTTACTTTTGGAGTCAGATGATTAATGTAGCTTGCTTGGAAAGATTAGTAGCCATTGATTATAGTCTCTAAGGAGAGGAAATAAATTCACTACTTACACACACTTATGAGTCACTTTTTGATCTGATTCAGTTAAGGATTTTGTTCTCTCTCTCGAGCCTCTTAGTTCACCTTTGGAAACCAACCCTTGGTCTGTAAAACCAGAGATGCTGGGTTCTGAATGAACATTTATCCTTAGAATGATCAGGAGCATTTCCAAATAGATTTTCCATTTGTTGTGCCCATAGCACACAGGCCCCATTCGAAATGGGGACACTCTTTCTTTTCACTTTGTTAGGTCAATTTTTGTCACCACCTCATTTTGTGTACCCTTAGTTTTGTGTCCAATGTGGTCAATAAGTTTTAGAGGAATCATCTTGAGTTGACCATATTCTGATACCCTCAAATTTTCAAAGCTTTAGGGCTTTGCGAAACCTTCTTAGCTATGTGCCTTCAATCCTTAGAACTGATGTCCTTGGAGTAGTGTGGGTCCACCCCTATGGGCTGCCCCATGTTGGTTGCCTTCACTTCGTGACCATTCCAAACAACCTTCGCTCAACGTCCTTCTGCTTTGCAGGACCCGCGTCCTTGGTTGCCATTTTCACTATTGACCATCCGAGTGGCGAATACTTGATTGTTGTTCACTTGATAGACTCCACTGCTCCCACCACCATTTTTGAATTGTTGCCCATTCACCAACCTAGAACACTGTTGTACGACCATTTATGAGACGCATTAAATGCACCATTTTCTATAAATAGCAAACCATGAGCTACATTTTCACTTGTCAGTTGTTGAGAGAAAGTCAGAGAGCCCTGCAAATGCCACCATCATGCCTGCCGTGTTCATCTGGCAATTTCAGGATGTTGGTAATTGTTTCCTCAGCCTCCATCACCAAATCACAAAGGTAGGTTTTCTGTCCGTGAGCCATGTCCTAAGTTTTCTTTAATTTCACAAAAGTTATTAAATCTAGGTAAAAGAAAACTTGATAAATAGCTAGCACACACCTAGGCCCACAAAACCCATGAGTTAAAATCTTGATAAGCCTCAAAATCGCCCCATAGACTGCTTGTAGAATTGGAGCTCCCCACGACCATTATTCAACTAGGGCCTTCATCCCCTACGGGCCCACACACTCGCCATCACCATCACCTTCTTTGAAAAATGCTTAAGACTTGACAACAATGATCTCCTCTTTTGGGTCCACCCTTGTGGAGGGCACCTTCAACTTAGTCGTCCCAAACTCAGCTTAATTTGTGAAATCCAAATGAAGATCCTTCAACC
>VDFB02382946.1:0-14425 GCA_007258455.2 Sequoia sempervirens
AAGAGTGATGAAAAAGAGTCAACTAAATGCAATTTCAGACCTGATACAAGCCCAACATGCCTAAGATGAATGGTACAAACTCCTGGAAGGGGCGACCAGCATTTAAACATCAGTTCTTTGCCAAACATGCCAAGTGAACACTCATTTTGTGGTGCCCAGCAATGAGGAAAACTCAAAAACAATACCTAGAATGATACTTTGCAGTCCCACTGAGTTATGAGCAAACTTTTGTCTTCCAGTATCTCAGAAAAAGCACACCAGCACACTAAAAAGGCATCTAATCACTACCAAATTGAACAACACTCCAAGAAAGCTCACATCACACCAAAAACTAAATACCCTATAATATATCTACCCATAACTCTTCTAGTTTTCACTTGAAGTAAATAATTCAATGCCTTCTAAACAGGTAGGTAAATTTTTTTCTTTTCTATCATCATAATTTGTATGTTGCATACAGGAAACATATAACATTTCATAACTGAAATAGCATAACTTAACATATTGTAAATGAAATACACCTATTCAAATACAGTTTTGTGAAGAAGATCTTTGATCAAATAAACAATTTAATAATTTATAATGAGAACAAGGTAAGGATATCCTTAGCTGGATTATTCATTTGTTTCACAAGCCTCAGTGTGTCGTCTGCAAGAGGGAGAGCATCACCCAAGCGCTTTACCTCCAACCATAGACCGATGGTCCCCCGCACACCTTCCAACTGGAAGTGGCCCTACCCTTCAATGAAGAGCATAGTATAGGAATCTCTAGTATTGCCATCAGAGTTTCTAGTGTTGTGTCCTATATAATCAGTACGGTCATACAACTATAGACATTCTTCTAAGTATGACACTACCAACTAGTTATGCAAATTTGGAGCATAGTAAACCGACAAGTGCAAGTAGAGACTTCTACACCTCCTTTAGCCAAAGTTTGAATTATATTCATCCATTTTTTTTCAGAAAGTGGTGTCGTAAGTTCACCCACCTCTAACTTGACTTGGAAATCTTACTGACTTATGGTTAATTCAATCTAATGGTTTGACCCAAAGTTTAAATTCTTCAAATAAGTTCTCTTTCAAAAAGTGATGCCTTCAATAAAGTCATTATTCGACTTGGTTGGTTAAGAACCTTTGACTTGAACAGCCATGTTACGTTCTCTTAACATTCTAGAATGTTGGCGTAACAATTAGCACTTGTGGAGTGCGAGTTGGTACGGACAGCTATGCACACTGTGTAATGAGTGTTCTTCAAATTAGAAGGGGAAGCTCCCTCATATGCTGATTTGCGTGAAAAAGTAAAGTAATCTAACTCCTATCTTTTTGTCTCAGCTGAAAGAGGCACAAGGTTAAGAAAAACCACAAACATTGCAGCTAAGGATTTTCTAGTTTCGCAGATCTCTAACTACAACTAAACTAAAGTTTTAATCTATCCAATTCTCTTCAAGAAAACAGAGCATGAGGAAAAAGGAGTAGGAATGTCTTTACGATAAACTTTAGGTACAAATTCACAACGTGAAGGCAAGTTGGCGCAACTATTTGCTTGGTTGGGAAGAAGTTTATTAGAAACAAACAAATAAACAATAAACTGAGTACAACTTTACAACATGAAGGCAAGATGGCACAACAGTTTGCTTGACTGAATAGGTTTATTGACACACACATCAAATGATAAGCTTTAGGTACAAATTTGCAACATGAGGGCAAGGTGGCTCGACAATTTACTCATCTGAATAGGCTTATTAGAAACAAAATAGAGAATAGCCAACTAGGACAGCAAATTGCGTAGGTGAAACACGCATACAATAAACGATCAACTAGCCACTATATTTAACTAAGATAAACAAATACCATAACAATAACGTGAAGGCAAGGTGGCACATCAATTCATCATCATAGTAAAAACTCGTGAGCAGATATAGAACAACAATATTACAGGCAAGGTAGGCACAACATATATTATTATCTCGTGCAAAAGTTAATTACAAATGAGCAAAGAGCTCTTTTTTATAGACATCAAAAGGTGTAGGGAATCCTAAAATCACCTTGAGTCAACTACAGTCTTGCAAGCATGCAAGATTTTATTGCTAAACCCTAAATAAAACAAACTATACAGTTAACTGGAAAGCTACCATCAGTTAACTGGAACAGGACTCAACTGAACTGGACAAGTGCAAGCATGCATGTCCTTATTGAAATAAAAGTAACTGATAACTAACATCAATTAACTACCCCTAACTGAAAGTCTAAACTCCTGCGAAGATAACTCCAAGGAAGAGATGTGCATGCATGAAATCAGCAATAAGAACTCAAGACTGGATGTGGAGTTAATTGCTGCTCTTGACTCTATCCTTGAAAATAATTGCAAGTTCCAACTGGCGGATCACTCCAGATCATCACGGTCTAACATCTCGTTCAGGAACTGATTGATTGCCTTATCCTCTGGGACTTTGATGCTGTCCATGATGATAATTTGCCTGCTCAATTCTTTGTCACCATCCTTGATCGCTCCCATGCATACTTTGACCTCTTCAGTTGCCTTTCTGAAAGTAGTTGTCATCACTGAGATGTGATCTAACTTAGATGCCACAGGATCTCCCTCGAGATTATCATGAACCAGCCCCCCAAACTCAACTTGTACTACATCAAGTTCAACATATGTGCCATCCTCAAGATGATAATGACACGAGATCTGAGTGACAAAGCTGTTGATGAGTTTGAGAGCTCCAGTAATGCTCTCCTTGAGTGTATTAACTTGGCAGAGATCCTCTCACATGTCTCCATCCTGAAAAGGTGCTGCTCTCTCCAAGCGAAGATCTTTTTCTCTTCCTCTATCTCCACAGTATCATATGCAATTGCTAATTGGGATATGAGAACACGATCCTTTGCCATGCCTTCTGCTACTGTAATCTCGAGCTGCTGGATCCCTTGATGAAGTCCATGTGCATCACTCCTCAACTGATATAGCTCTGTAAGAAGATGCCGACCTGTAACAACGAAGTTTTCAACTCAGTTGTCCAAAAGTTTACCATGATTGACTAACTAATCCAACTTCTGTTGTTCTACAGGTGTGCTTTGTGGAACAATAGGTGCTCTACTCGGATTTCCAGTTGCCCAATTTCAGCCTTAAGAAGCGCTTTATCTTCTCTGTCCTTCATGATGCGCTCTTCAAGATTATTTGTGACAATCTTGAGAAGGCTCACGTTTGTCTCTTGAGTGGTCCTGCCAAGATTTGCTTTGATGAAGGTGAAATCACCAACCTCAACCTCGTCCAGGCTTTTACCCTCTGGTGGCGTAGTAACCTCTATGACAATCTCTAATTTTGGAGTCCTCTCAATGTGCACCTTCTTCTTGATTTTCTTGTTCGACCTCCCCTGGTAAGGGTTGCCAAACTCAGACAAATTAAGGTGATATGAAGGCTCTTGCCTTTGTCTTCCCAAAGATCTCTCGAGCCAACATGGATGAGTAATATTATCAGCTCGAGGAGAGACTGCTGTTGATGTATCAACCTGCGGTGGATCAACCGTCTCTGATGCTCCTCGAACTAGTGTCTCCGACTCTGAGTCTATATCAATAGGATGCGAATGTGGTGAACATGGTGAACTAGGAGGTGAAAGATGTGGTTCGGCTTGTATGACTGTCTCTATTGGAACTTCAAGCGCCCTTTCTACCTGTTTCTGCTTCCGTTTGCCAGTACTCCTCCCCTTTGTGTTCCCATTGAGTCTAACCCCTTCAGGCGGCTTCAAGATAACCTTAACTTGAGGCCTTGACCTCAAAGTAGAACGTAACAAAGAAAACCCTATTTGCGGCTCTGTGACTGGCACTGTCTTGCGCTTTCTCTTACTCTCCAAGAACTGCTTGCTGATCTTGATAACTAATTTGGACATGTCCTCAATGGAAGTACTCTCCCTGGTGTACCAATTTGGTGAGCGAAGTGGCTGGCGAGCAACTTGATCTTTGACATATGAACTAAGTAGAACCTCTCCGTAATCATTTGATAGACCCTCAACATCCTCTGATAGATAATCAACAATCTGAGCAATAGTAAGTCTGCAGTAATGACGTCGATGGACTTCAATTTCATCCTTGCAATTAGCCCAAAAATCCTCAAGTGCTGGCTTATGTGCAATCCCTCGCTCTAACCTGGTTGCATAATGACGCAAAGGATCATAAGAACGCCTCTCAAAATGGTACTTGAGGTTGAATTTATCAAGCTCGGTCGTCATAAACTTGCAATCAGCCGCAGTCCTGCATGTGTAAATACCCCATCTGAAAGGAAAGGAAACTGTTGACTTATGGCGACTGCGAAGAAAAGAGTGAACATGTTGAGCTTGTATGAGAAATTCCATGAAAAGGGCTTTATCTGACGGGTACCTTGGTAACATCAGAGGCTCTCTGACGTAACCATAGACTCGGATATATGTGAAAGTGGGGAATTGAATGAACCAATCCGCCCAACTCTCCATCGCTGATCTTGCCTCTGGTGAAATTCGGATGTGCATTTCATTGTTGAGATCCTTGGCTGTCTTCATGAAAAAGTGATCATTCACCGCCTTGAAATCCTGTTCAACTTTAGAAAGCTCTAATTGAGAGTAATACTCATGAATATGCTAAACATCAAGAGTCCCGTTAGTCTTCAGGTGTCTAAAACTGCCTTGAGATGCAACCAAGTAGCCAAGTAAGACACCATGTGAAACTGATGGATTTTGAGGAATCCAGTAATCTGCTGGTGAAGACACTCACTGATCAACATGGCCCAGTCAAAGTGCTCTGTACCATCTAGGATCCTAGAAATGATGTAAAACATCCATGGTCAGAAAATATTAGCCTCTTCTTGACTAGTAACCCGACTGAGTTATCAAAACAACAACTTCATCCTTGAATTCACCACGACCAACATTTTTAGGCATGTTAGTCTTTTGTATTTTCAATCATCTCTGAGCAACCTTCCTCTGTGAACGCTCTTGATCTTCATACCATATCTTCGCACAAGCCTTAATGACTACAGTGAAATTGTCTGAACAAGGAGGAATAGCGAAGCATTTTTCCACGTCCCTCGGCTTAAGGCTGCAGATGACTCTCCCATTAGCTGATCTGATTTGTCATGTAGACAAGTCGTAATGCTTGATGCAAGCAAGAACAAACTCGAGATTGAAAGTTGTGATGGGAATAGACGCCTCTGCTAGCAACCCAAAACATTCAAGATTCTTCAAAACATTCCTGCTAACGCCCTCCAAAGTGCTCAGATTTACCACTGGATAGACACGACCTAAGTCTGTGTCTGAAGTTTTCAAAAAGTCATGCATCAGGACTGATTTGGTCTTATAATCTATGGGATTGAATTGCATTTTGAAAATGAGGACTTTTGATTGTGAAGTCGGGTATATTCGGACAACTTTCTGAAAAGGCTGAAAAGGCTCTCGATAAGGCTAAAAATAGCTTATGGCGGGTAAATTTTTGTAATTTTTCTAAAACGTGGGTTTTGTGCAGAATTGAATTCTAAGCAAATCCAAATCAATGAAAATTCGAAAAAGTGAGTTTTAGCTAGGCATGCAGAGGTTTTTCAGTCGAGAAAAGTAGGGGTTCTAGAGCTCACTCGGGGCAATTTTTCCCGAGAAAATTTGAAACATGGGTTTTGTGCAGAACGAAATTCTAAGGCAACCCATATAGCTCGATTTTGAAAAAGATGTGTTTTTAACCCACATGCAAAGGAATTCTTGAAAAAAAAAAGCACAGAGCTTTAGAATAAAATCTATGAGGCAATTTTCTCAAAAAATACTAAGACATGGGTTTTGCTGCTGTCGCTGAAGTATGTGAACTTAGATGATCTGATTCTGAATATTTTGCCATTTTCTTTGACATGCGAAGAATACTTAAGACGAGAATAGAAGAAATTAGACAGAAGATAGAAGTTTGTTTTTTGTTTATTCTACTTCTGTAGAAAATTGCCTATGCTTGACTGAGATTCAATGAAACTTGCATGCACTGAAAAATCTAAGTCTGGAAAATTAATCTTTTGAACAATTTGGACCTGACACTGAAGAATTGAACTCAAAGCACCTTCGAACCTACAATTGCTCAAGAAATTTTCCTTTCATTGAACTCTGATATGAAAACAATGGCGACTTTGAATGATTTAAATAAATAAATCAAGAATTAAATTGTTCATCCTTCATGCAATAAGCGCCACCTCTAAAAATATTCAATTTAATTATGATTGGACCTCAAAACATACGACCTCATTTGATTGGGGCTTTGAAAAAGGTAATTGAATGTTAAATTTGCCCTAAAAAAGGCACCACCTCCTTTAATCTATTTAGTTAAACTCAACATGCAATTCAGTTAACTGAACATGGAAACTAAAAATAGTCCTTTTTGCAATTAAAATAATTCCCCTTTAAGTCAAATTATTTAAATATTAAAATAATATTTAAAAATCCACCTTTAATGGCACAAGTCATCTTGAGTTCAAAAAGTCAACCTTCGACTTTTGCGTTTTTCCAAACTTAGTCATTTTAATGAAAATTTGGATTTTGAAACCTCTTCAGAGTCTCTGTTCAAGCACTGATTCTATTTGATTGACATCACCAATTGACTGACTGACAGTTGCGTTGAAGAGCAAGATGAAATCTAACAAAATCACTCCTTGGGACTGCAATCCATAAAACTAAGATCTGAGGCCTAAAAAGTCCAAGCGCCCTTAGCAAAAGCTGCGCTTTTGACCCCAGACTTGGACAAATTTTCATCATTTTCAACACTTACAAAGGCAAACTTGACCTCCTCGCATCTCGTGTTTGGCAAAACTTCAGGACTGGATAACTGGCTCATTGCGGAGTTGGCTCCATTCCGCACAACAACTTCAAAGGAACACTTCATCAAATTCCAACATTTGATAAGTCAAAATCAAAGGCGCCCTTGGCCTCCAGGGGCGCTTTTTGTTCCAAAGATAGCCATATTTCCAACTGGCTAAAATACCACTAAAACTCCAGCTACAGGCTGCCAACTCAACTTCTGATCTGACAGAGATATGCAATGGAAAGCTGGATGTAACACGGACAGGATGAACACATGAGATCATGAAAAGGAAGACATTCAAGGCTCCAAAACCTTGGGCGCCCCTGGCCAACAAGGGCGCTTTTTCCTTTTCCTTTTCATTCTGACCAAGATTTAACCTCGTGTTTGACCTCTGATTCTGGCAGTTCAACAACTCAGATTGACCCGCTGATGGATGCGTTGCGAAGCCTGATCAAATGTGAGACAAACATCCTAGGTGTTGTTTGATCAAAATCCTTCATTTGATCCCTCAAAAAGATGGGTGCCTTTTGCAAAAGCTGCGCTTTTCCTTCCAGTGATTTTTTCATACCCCTCGTTTCTCGCTAGAACTCCCGTATCAGGTGCGAGACATACCTTTTAGGCTGGTTGGATAGCTCATCGCGAAGCTGACAGTATTCTTGACAAGTCTTCTTGGAGGTGACAAACCTCAAAGCTGAAATCTAGGCCTTCAAAATCTAGGGCGCCCTTGGCTAACAGGGGCTCTGGTGTTCTAGAGTTAGAATTTTTTTGATGATTTGCATCCCGGTGAAAAACTCCTCCGAGACGAAGCATTATTTACCACTTATCTCGCCACAAAAACTTCATTTGAGCGTTTTAGGATTAGATTTCAACACCTGGTCTCTGGCCATCTGCCAGTGACGATGTCAGAAATCCTAACTTCCCATTTGAAAAAGTGAAAACTACCCACCAGACTTAAACTAAGTTTTAACTGAAACTAACTTCACCATTGTGATTGTGAAGCAAAATAAGCCAATCAAAACAATTTTAAGTCAATTCTGATGAGTTTCAAATTTTAGGGTTTCATGGCCTGAAACAGGGGTGCTTGAAAACCCTAATTTTCAAATTTTCCAAATTTCACCAGTATCCTCTTGACATCAAACTGATACAAAGTCCATACTTGATTTGCCCAAAAACTGCGTTTTGACATCATTTTAACAAGGTTTAGACTCTTTTAAGCAAAATGCCTTAATGACACAAAAAAATTGGTTTGGGTACAACATAGAACTAGGCTACTGCCTCTTGTTCAAGTCCGTTGAAATAAAAAAGAGTAAACCACTCTTTTAATAATATGGTCATGGGTTTATAACAAGAACATAATGTCCTCAACTCGACAAATTTGATCTCAAATCAAAGGATAAATAATAAATCCTTGTCAAAATAAGAAATAAATGAAAAGTACCAACAATAATGTTGGCGTTTCAATTCACACCTCTGGAATGTGGATTAGAAACAGACGGCTATGCATAGTTAAATTGCTCTTCAAATTAGGAGGGGAAGTTCCCTCTTCGCTTATGATGCTTAAAAAGAATACTAAACTATTGTAAATATTTTTTATTCTCAGCTAAGAGCACAAGGTTATAAAACTCTTTGCATCGTAGCTGAGGTTTTCTCTTTTCCAAAACTTCAAACTACAACTAGGCTTAAACTATAGACGCTTATGACAACTCAAGGAAACTCAGAGTTTGAGAGTCAAAAGTAAACGAGGAATGATTTGATTAACACATAAGCTTAAATAAACTTACTTCCAGATCACACTTGAAGACTCGTTGTAATTATAAGATGTAAGCTGAAATAAAGATTATACAAGCAAAACACATAAGACAAGAAACTGAAAGAGATCGAGCAAGAAAATCAGAGCAAAGAAGGCATAAGTTTTCACTTTTCTCAATTTCCAACAGTAGTTACACTTCTAGGACAACAAATTGTAGCAAAGATAGACTTACAAGTGCGATCAAACACCAAATTACACTTGAGACAAGTTGAATGGCAACAAAACAACAATTTGCAGCAATATAGGCTTACAAATTAGCTCTTACAATAACAATTCCCAAAATAATGGGCAAGGCTGCCCTTATTTATACACAAACAAGGAGTAGGTAACCCTAAAATCTGCTTGCTTTAAGTTGACTAGACTTGCCAACTTGCAAGATTTATTTCTAAAACTAACACAAGACAACTAATTAACCACCTTCTAAAATCAGTTAACCGATTTAAAAGTAGGAAGAGTTCCAACTATACTTTTGATTTTTCTATTTCACAAAGAATAGATAAGCATGAAACAAGAATAGCAAGCTCGGAAAAGGCATCGAGTTGACTGCTGCTTTTAGTCCTATTCTTGCAAATCTTCGCTGCCCCAAAAAGGTGACTCACTCATTGATAATTTGGATAACTATATCCGCCAAAAAGCTGGTAATTGCCTCTTGTCTGGAGTACTGATACTATCCAGAACAATATTCTGCTTTTCTAGCATCTCCTTACCATCTGCAATCAAACACAAAAATTCCTTCATCTCTTCCGATGCTTTATCAAATTTTGCTGACATCGTGACAAGATGATTCATCTTGCTGACGATAGGATCACTACTAAAACTGCCACAGACGAGATTTTGAAACTCTGTTTGCACTTCATTGAGATCAAAGAAAGTGCCATAATCATGACGATATTGACAAGGGATTTGTGAAACAAATGTGCTTATGAACTTGAGGGTATTAGCAACCTTCTGTCTATATTCAGCCAATTCTACAAATATTCTCTTATAGGTTTTTACTTTGAAGAGGTGTTGTTCTCTCCAAGCAAAAGTCTTCTTATGTTCTTCTGTAATGACTGAATCATAAGCCGTACTCAAGTCGGAAATGATGATCTCATGCATTGGTTTCACTTTTGCCATACACTGCTCAAACCCCTGAATCCCTTGGCAAAGATCATGGGCGTTATACCTCAATTGGTATATCTCTGCAAGTATAAATTTTCCCCTGATGATGAATTCATCTATCCAATCTCGAATATGTTTCCTGTATATGACCAACTGACTCAGATGATGCTGATCTGCCGGTGACTCCAGAATCTGTGGAAGCAAAGTGGCTTGTGAGGTGCCATGAAGGAGATTGGAAACATATTGCCACAGTTGCCGAATCTTAGCCTTGAAAGCTGCCTTGTCTTCTCCATCCTTGAGCACTCGTTCCTTTACATTATCTGCTGCAACCTCGAAGAGATTCACATCAATATGCTAGGTGCTTCTACCAAGATTGGCCTTGACAACCTTGAAGCCATCAATCTCAACCTCATCAACGTTCTTGTCCTCCAGAGGTGTAGCAGTCTGAAGGATAATCTCGCCATCAAAACTCTTCTTCATGTGAACTTGCTTCTTAAGTTTCTTTACTGGTGTGTCTTGGTAGACGTTATCAAGTTCTGCAAAGTTCAATTGATAAGAAGGCTTCCTCCTCTTCCTACCCAGGATGTTCTCAAGCCAAGACGAGGAGTCTTTGCTAACTTCTTTGGGATGCTTGGTCCCAGTTCCATCAACTCTTGATGAATCAATAGGTGTTGAGACGTTGCAAATTGGTGAATCAACTTTTGAATCTATATGAATCGGAGAAAGCTTCAGTGATGGCGGAGAAACAAGAGATGAAGGCACTGCTTCAACTTGTGATGCTGATTCTACTTGAGCTTCTGATGCGTCTGCTGAATCCAACCGGAGACTTCACATTTTTCTTTGAACTCTTTGACATTCTGCTAATCTTTGTACCTTTAGGAGGAATGCTCATAGCTTTCACTCTTGGTTTTGGTTTAGAAGAAGAAGGTAGAGGTGACTAGACTACTGGTGGTTTTGTAACTGGAATAGCTACTTTCCGCGTCCTTTTATTGTTCAAGAATATCCTACTGTTCTTGACAATTCTGTTTGTTCTTTCTTGAATTGAGATGTTCAATTTGGCTGACCAATTAATTTGTGAAAGTGGCCGCTGATTGATCTAATCTTTGGCATACATGGGAAGTAGGACTTCCCCATCATCATCTAATAGACCTTCCACATCCTCGGATAGGAAATCAGCCATTTGCTGAAGGGTAAATCTGCTATAATTGCGCTTGCGCACTTCAAACTCATCCACACAATTAGCCCAAAAATCTTCAACTGTAGGCACATGTGCATGATTCTAACCAAGACATGATGCAAAGACACCATGAGGATCATACGCACGTCTCTCATTAAAAAACTTGAGGCCAAACTTTGACATTTCATCACCTACCAATTTGGCATCAACTCTTGATCTACATCTGTAGATGCCCATCCCAACTGGGAAACTAAATGCAGTCTTGCGCTTGTTATGCAAAAATGTGTGAACTTCGTATACGTGCCTTAAAAATTCTATGAACACTACCTCATCTGTTGGATATCTTGGTAGCATGACTAGATCACCTGAGAAGCCATATACCCTGATGTAAGAGAATGTGGAAAATTGGATAAACCAATCAGCCCACTCCGCCATTGCCAATCTGGCATCCGCTAAAATTCGTACATGCAACTCATTATCTAAATCTCGCACAGTATGCATCAAGAATACATCATTCACCTGCTTGTAATGTCGCTCAGATTCTGAAAACTCCAACTGCGGGTAATGATCATACACATGCTAAATACCCAAAGTTCCAATGACATTTAAACCTCTAAACTTGCCTTGAAAGGACATGTTGAGGCGTTTAAATTAGCACCTCTGATGCTGATTGTAAGCGTTCAGCTATTTCAAATGTTTTGCAACACTTCTTAGTTATTTAAAGAGGAGAAGTCACTCTGTGGGAGCAATGCGTAGGGAAATGTAAACTAAAGTTCCTATCTTTTTATGCTTCAGGACACAAGGGTGCACAAACACAATGCGCCCGTAGCTAAGCTTTTTCTCTGGTTTCTGCAGATCTCAACTACGACTAATCTAGCTTTTATCTATCCAATACCTTCAAGGTAAACAGAGCATGAGGGTAAAGGAGCGGGAATGGTTTGGTTGGATCACCTGAATTCGCCGTCTCTCGAGAATATGACCGAGGCTCTGAACTCTCGGGTATACACCAAGATAAGGTTGGTACAAGCAAACACTCTATACGGTAAACTAGATCTGAGACCTGCCAAGGAGGAGGGACTCCTATCTGAGGTATGGGCTAGGAAATAGTTCACGAGAAACAACAATTTTACGATGCCTTGGCCAGCGAGCTTGCTAAGGAGGAGGGACTCCTATCCGAAGTATAGCTTGGAAGTCAACACATTAAACAACAACAAACGATAACTTGTCAATAACAAATGTCCAAGGAGGAGGGACTCCTATCCAAGGAGGGAAATGAAACAACGAGCTATTAAACACAAGACGTGGACACAACTCAAAAAGATTGACCAAAATGCAAGCGCCTTCTGATATTCTCCTTCAAAGCTTCATCAACGAATTATAAAGGTTGGGAAAGCAAAGGCACAAAATCATGCACAATTACAATCAACCAACGAACTCTCATCCAAGAGTGAACAAATATCCGCTTTCAAAGCTGTTGGCAACAATGGCGCAGCAATTTTGCATAGCAAGTAAAAGTTAAACAAATAATGAGCCCAAGGCTCTTATTTATAGAACTCAAAGGAGTGGGAAACCCCAAAATCTCCTTGAGTTAACAATGAGTTCTTGCCAATCAATTAGAAAGATTTATTCCTAAAAAGGGGAAACAAGCAGTTAACTAGAAAACTACTTCAGTTAACTGAGAGTCAACAAAGAGTCAACTGGAAACTACTTCAATTGACTGAAAGTAAACTAAAGGTAAACTTTAATGAAAGTATCCCTCCAAAATAGACATCCACATTTAGTGGAGATCTAAGATCCACAAATCATGGAAGTCAAATAGACATCCTTAATCAGTGGGATCTGACAATGCATGATTTAAGGAAAGTGGAGTTAAACTTGGAAAGGAGCATCAAGTTAACTCCAACTACATTTAATATCATCTTGAGTTGACTTGGAAAGAAGCATCAAGTCAAACTCAAGTCTCATAAATGCCACTTGGAGGGTGTATGGCGTCCTTCTTTGGTGCATTTATAGTTCACCACTAATCAGTAGTGTCTCTATCCATTGATTGACTTCATCAGCTTCTAGGGAGTTAATGCTCTATAGGATGATGACGTGGCGTCGTAGCATGATCTCACCCATTGTGAGTTGATTTCCGAAGTCAATACACTAAGATGCTGCCTCTTCAAACTTGGTTGATAAAGATGCTACCTTAGCCAGCTTGCAACCATTTGGATCATCAAGAAAGGTACTGCGGATGACACCCCTGAACTAGTTCTGTACAGTGACCATCTTGATGTATTCTCCTCCCTCACGCTGATATTCCATGCAAGGGAAAGATATCACCAACATTCTTGCGAAGTTGATAATAGTGGCAACCACCCATCTGTAATCAATCAACTCTACTGAATGAGCATCATAGGCTTTCACCTTGTACGCCAATTGTTCCTTCCAAGCAAAAAGATGTTGCTTGTTTTCCTCAGAGTATACTGATTGATATGCCAATTGCAAATCTGCAATTGTGCTTTCGTCTTCAAGCCTCTTTTCTGCAATCCTTTGTTCTGACTGCTGGATCTCTGCACGAAGTCCGTGTGCTCTATCCCGTAACGGGTATAGGTTCGCCAGTATGCATCTACCCTTGAGAACAAACTCTTCCATGATCTCTCTCAAGTGTTTGCGAATATTATCAATTGCGATGATTTTGTTCGTGAGGGAGGGTCCTAAAATAGTCTGCTTGGTAGAATTTTGGCGTTTGGTATGCCATGTATCGAACGTTTGTAAGACCCTGGTTTCTGATTTTATTTGCTTTAAAACCTTTTTCTTTACCATCCTTAGCCATCCTTTCTTGTGCGCTCACCGAAGCTATTCCAAGAAGGTCTGCCTCCACCTGTCGTGTAGTCTTCCTGAGGTTAAGTTGAGACAAAGTGTAGTCTTCTACTTGGACCTCATGTATGCTTTTCTCTACTGGTGGGGCGGCAATCTCTATGATGATCTCACATTCTGTATTCCTTTCTATGTGAACTTGTTTCTTCAACCTTTTCGCCGACGTGTCTTGTGGGACGTGGTCGAATTCGGTAAAGTCAAGTTCATACGAGGGTTTTTCCCTCTTTCTTCCTAGGAAGCCTTCAAGCCAAATAGAATCTCGGTGAACTTCGCTAGGAGGGACGTGAGGCCCTTGAATGCTAGATGTGTGAGACTGTGCTGGAGCAATGTCTCTTGGTGGCGAATCCAAGTCGATGAGGACTTGTGACCGCTGTGGTACTGGTGATATTGGCGGCTCTGCTTCCATAACAGGCACCGTTTCTGCTGCTGCTTCTACTATTGTTGCTTCTGCCATTGGCTCAGCCACTGGTTCTTCAACAATTACTGCTGCTGGTTCCTCCGTGATAACTTCTGCTGAATCAGGGGTAGCAATCTCTACTCTTTGTTCTGGGGCAGCAATACCCGTGATTATTTCAGGACTATGTGTGGCTTTCTCCACTGGTGTCCTCTGTGTTCTAGGCTTTGACATCCTCATCCCTCGGGGAGGATTGCACCATTGCTTCTGCCTAGGCTTCCTTTTTGA